>PVJA010001502.1:0-125598 GCA_004027025.1 Myocastor coypus | reverse complement strand
GGTTTTTGCATTCCCTCTCAGATGAAGCACTATAAAGCAGAGTTAGCAGTCTATGAAAAATACAAATCAGAAGTGGGGTGGGGGATATGCTTTGTGAGTTTCCCCAGCAGAATTTTCTTTTGTCTTGCATAGACCATTTCTTAGCTTGCTCATGACATTTGTAAGTTTTTTTGACACAAAATTGGTAGTTCTTAGTGATGCGAGGAAGTCTATATGATTACTGTATGAGACTGCTATTTTTGATATTTATTGCAGTAATCTGGAAATAATGTTTAACTATCTCAAAGTATATAGAATGTTTATTTATGAAACAATAAAGCTTCTGGCCAGATGGTGATTGGTCTACTTTTTCTAGCTGGACTGAACCCACAGTATTTGATGAGGGATTTGTTTAGCTCTTAGCAATAATCACACCTCAGATAGGCTATTTGACTGTAATACTGCTACTGTGCAAAGCTTGCCTCTAACTTCTGCTTTTTTCTTACATGACATTAGAGAAAATTTTTTTTAACCTCCTCATAGCCATTTTCCCCATCTGTTAAATGAAGATGCTAACAGAACCTACCTCATGTTAAGTTTAAATGTGTAGAACCCTAATACCTACTATGTAAGTTTCAGCTGGTGGCACTTCACCCCCCCCTCCAGGTTTTTTGTTTTTTAAAGTAAATGCTAAATTTGCCTTTCCTCACCCCCTCCTTCCCTCTGTACAACATTAATAGATTATAAGATCTGTTACCTTTGATCATGTTTCAGAACCCAAAGGTTGTGTCTTTCCTTTGGGTGGTACCTTACACAGAACAAAACCGGCATAATTTTAGCAGTAATATCAGGCAAAGGTTGATTAGAAAAATTAAGGTTTTATTTTTAAATTGAATTATGGTTATTATAACTTTTGCAAGACAATAAACACTATAAAATAAGAAACAGCTATATAACATATTTGATAGTTTTGAAATAACAAGGATCTGATGATTGGCTTTTGTTAGCATACCATAGTGTTTCTGTTTCTGTTTTCATTTTCCTCACAGTCCTCTCAGTAAGGAGCTGCAAGTAGGTAGGCCTTAGGGAAAAGAAAGGACAACATCTCTGTTACATTTCCTCACACTCCTGCAGTATTCAGGATAACTGGAGATGTGTGGTTGAGGGTATGTAATGAGTATCAGTGGGAAGGTGCATGCCTGCCCAGGGTAGCTGGCACACGAGCAGCTGCTTCCCAGAATGCAGCTGCCAGGTGAACACAGCCATAATCTGTTGGGTGAGTGTCTTGGGACTGAGCCCTGAAAGGGGCTGCAGGAACTGGTGAGTCTGAAAGGGTCTTCACATTAGTGGACACGGCTGTACATGGGACAGACTGATGTCAGCAACACAGGAAGAACTGCATAAGAAGTATGAGTGGAAGTGAGCATTGACCTGCTCATGAAGAGTAAGATACAATTGGTTCAGACCCTGTGGTACTCAGTGAAGGAATCATTTCTCAGTGCCAGCTGTGGAGAGACTTGGACGCATGGCTGGAAACATGATCTGGCTGGAAGGTAGCTTCGAGAAGTGAACCCAGAAGGCAGCTGGCCCTTCTGAGTTGGAGAGCCAGTGCTAAAGGCAGAAGCCCCTACCACAGACGGGGAACTTATTGCTCTAATCACACCATTAATCTTCGCATGAGTCACTCCTCCAAGACTGCAATAGGAGCTGGGCACACTGTTAAGCCATAGTTAAATCATGGGAAGCAGCTACAAACTCAGGTGACTCAGGTTGGGCTCATTCTGATGGTACCAAATGACTGTACAGAGAAGTTTGGAGGAAAGGTACAGATGTGCTAGGGCCTTAGGGACCATAGTGTCTAGCACACAGAGCTGGAATGCTCTCAGTGGATAGCTCACCTCCACCTGCTGACTCCAGTTCTGTGCATGTGTGAAAAGCTGTGTAGTGCCTATGGGACAGAGAGAGAGAGAGAGAGAGAGTGTGGAGTGTGTGTGTGTGTGAAGAGCCATGTGATGCCATCATTGGGTGTCTTATAAGACCTAAGTGGTCAAAGAGCACTGACATTTTCAGTTGAAAATTCTGAATAGGAAAAAATGGGCATTGGGTAAGAAGATGGGGAGTTGAGTATCTTTACATTGTACAGCTGCCCAAGTACTTAAAGGAAATTACACATAGAAAGTCAAATCATTGCAACACTTTGGAGGACACTTCTCAGGTTAAGGCACTAGCAGAAAGCCACACTCACTGGCTCCCCACCAGCAGCACTGAATACACCCCTCAAGGCTCTGATAACCGGTCGCCTCCAGCAGTCAAGTTGACCCCGGACTATGGTGGGTTTTGGGTGAGGATAAGAGAAGTGAGGTGGCATTTCTCCTGGGAAGCCTACCAGTTTCCAGGCATGGGTCACGCTCAGGAACCTTCCCAAACCTTTACTGTTTTCCAGCCCCAAGTCCTGGTAAAAGCAAAAGGCCTTGACATTCTCGCTCCTTTCTACAGTCCTGCCGCGTCTTGTACTTGCTCTGTTCTCATTTTCTGTAGAGATCCACGCTTGGTGGTGGTGTCAGTCCTTAGACATTTCTGTTTGTGAGTGCGCATGCCCATGCACATTCTTTTTCCTCCTCATTGTAGTAAAAAAGGGTAATTCCAAGTAAAGCATCCATTACCCTGACATGTGGACACTAGTCAGAGGTAGGGTACTTTTTGGAGTCATGTTTTCCCTGGGAAAAGGAGTGAGATCCAGCAATGCCTCTGGGCCTATATCCTGGGAACTTGAAATCCGTGTGTTGATATATGAGGTGACGGAAATGTTTAAATCAGATAATTGTAATGAGGCATTGCTATGAATCCCTTAGGATAATTTCCCTCACTTTAAATCTTGCTACCTTCTGAAGCAGTTTTGAAGTCTTCTTTGAGTGGCTTTACAAGGTGGCTGCTATTGATGAGTGCCTTCAGTGGAAAGGCAGCCTCATAAAAATACACTGCATCCACCTTTACCAGGTATGGTGCTGTGTGACTGGCTCTTACCCAGAGTCAGAATGACCAGGAACAGTCAATGTTTAAATCCATGAAGACAGTGAAGCCAGCGTGGTAACACTGGCTATAAAGCCACAAAGAAGGACTGGGAGTAATCCCAGCACTAGGGAGGCGGAGGACATAGGATCATTGTGAGTTTGAGACCAGCCTGGGCTACAAAGTGAGCTTAAGACAGCCCTGTCTCAGACAAAAAGGACTAGAATTGCTTCAGAAAATGTTGAGAACAGTGGGGTAAGTCTGAAGTGATGGAGAGATTTCTGAGGGGGATTAGAACAGTGTCTTTAAAAGTTTTCTTTTAAATATGTACTACATTTGTTGGCCACACCTGCTGTCTGCATGCCCATGCTCACTTCCATATGTTTAAAAAAACCAAGAATTAAGCTCAGGACTTTGAACTTACCAGGCAGGCACTGTGCCAAAGAGCTATATCTCAGCCTCAAAGTAATTGAACTTGGAGAAACACGTAAAGTGGTTACAAGACAGCAGGAGGTGAAAATTAAGGTGTGATACATTATTTCAGTCATTTTGCACTGTATAATCAATGTATAGCACTGTACCCCAGAGTTACAGACATTAATTGATCATAGAATAACCTACATTAGCGTGCAGTAAGGGAATTCTTCAGGATTGGGAAAGTAAACCAGTGGCTTATAGGTGTATCAGTCCCCTTGTTGGTCAGACACACACCCAACATATACGACATCAGGGAGAAACGGTTTTGGCTGGGTTTCAGTTGGTTTTCTGGCTCTGGACAGAGAGGACGTAGAGCAAGGCTGCTAAGCTGGATGAAGCCAGGGACAAAGGCCCGGTGGGAGCCAGCGCCTCCAGTTAGACCCTGCGTCCCAGTAAGCCTACTGAGCCCAGTGAGCCTGCTGAGCAAAGAACCCAGCCAAGGGCAAACAGTGCTTTGAGGGGGCATTTTGGTTCTTAACCAAAACACAAATGAATAAAAAACATCCTCAGCTGGCGATATAGCTTAGCAGCTTCAGCACCTGCATGGCAAGTACAAGGTCCTGAGTTTGATCCCTGCTACCTGAAACTGAAAAAAGTTTTGGAAAGGAATTAAATATAATTTCACTAGGCAGGGGAGATAGCTCTGTGGCACATATGCCTGCCTGGCCAAGTGCAAGGTCATGAGTTCAAACCCCGGTCCGGCAAAATAAATAAATAGATAAATAAATTTCACTGATATCTCAAGATTAGGCTAATTGCTAAGGAGCATTCTAAAGTGTAACACTTGGGCCCAGCGGGATGGCTCAGTGGTCTAAAGCGCCTGCTTGGGAAAGCTTGGGTGGCTGTAGGGACCACGGTTCGATCCCCGGCACCACATGCTGTGCCAGCTCTGCTGTTGGGGCGGGCTGAGCCAGCCATAAAAATGAGTGAATAAACAAATAAAGGTTCTGAAACAAGAAAAAATAAATAAATAAATAAATAAATAAATAAATAAATTTTAAAAAAAAGTGTAACACTTAATGTAATAACTGCAGTAAGTACTAGGGGATGACAGGAAGGAAGAGCAATGAGCTCCACTTCCGGAAGTTGACCACATAATATCCAAAAATCTAGGACAACTGTTCAGCATGTTAAACCCTCGTATGTTAAAATCATAGCACAGCTCTGGTCTAGACCCTGAGTTCTTGGCTTTTTATAAAGTGTTGGGCTGGTAGGGAGACATATAGTAAGGTGTGCTGAGAAAACCACTGAGTGATGGGAGTAACAGACTCCAGACAGAAGACCAGCACTGAGAAGCTGTTCCCGTCAGCCAGACTGGCCTCATGGTGCTCCAGCACTCAGCAGGAATGTCCCTGGAATAGGAAGGGCACAGCCTCATGGCACAGTGGCAGTGAGAACACTCAGGCCAGGCAGGGATTCCTTGGACAGCAGTCAAGATGAAGCAGGATAGCCCCACCCCCTAAGAATGTAGTGGACAGACTGACCTGGGGTACGGGGGCCAGGTGAACAACAGTGGTAAAATTCACAGCACCAGTGAGAACAAGGGCTTGCCATGGGTGGCAGAGACCCAGTACATTGAAGGCTTGCAAGGAAGTTCAGATTAACAGGGCTTGGAGGCTTAGCTAAAGAGCTCACAAAACTCAGAAGCCCCACAGCTTTTGGACTCCTGGTCCAGTCTCCATTCCCTTTTTTTCAAAATGTTGAGAGCATTCCCTTTCCCTGAAGGTGAGAGGCAATGCCACCTTCTCCAAAGTTCAATGCAGCCAGGCAGAGGCTGGCACCTGGCATGTGGCACGCCCTTCGTTGGGAGCTGCTTTGCAGTTTGCCAAGCAAATAAAGGAGAGTGAGTTACTCAGATCAGTTTCAGGTTCTATAAAATACAGAACAGTGCACTGCCAGCGGGATTTGGGTAGAGATGCTCCCACCACAAAGGCTGGGCCACTGGGCCACTGGGCCACTTTCTCACTGCTCTTAGAAATTACAGATTTCACTTGAATGATGTTTCTTCCTTGTGAAATCCCCAGCGTCCTAGGTGTGTCTCTAAAGTCTTCTGTTTTTTCCTCAGGAAAGCTGCCAGAAAAGCTTTCAAAATCATCTTTGGAAATTATTTAAACCCTGTAATTTGATTTTTTGTTTCATTATCAGCACTGCACATGCTTAAAACTTAAGAGGTGTTCCTGTTAAGATCCTTCTCATTTTCACCTCTCAGCTCAACTTTAGATGTTGAACATTCTAAAAACTGGAGGTGTTTCTTCCTTTTTTAAAGTAAGAAGTTGACACCTATCTTTGAAATGTTAAAAGCAGGTGAAAATCTGTGAACAGTGATTGTCTGGAGGAGAGAGCTGAGCCTGGAATTTACACTTTATAACCTGTTATTCTAATATGGGCCTGCTTTGCTTCAGTCATTCTGTGAGAATTCAAAAGCATCTGCAAAGACTGGGAATATGGCTCAGTCTCTGGCTTGTGCAAGGCCCAGGTTCCATGTCCAGTATTGGGCTTCGGCAGAAGCAGGTATAATTCTGACATAGGAATCTGTTCCTCTGACATAAATGGTCCCACGAAAACCTGCACACCTGTGAATGGTGTGTATGAACCCATAAGAAACACAGCCCGTGAGGTAACCCATCGCTACCACCCTAGCTGGGCAGTGTCTACAGGGCTCTGTAATGAATGAAAAAGGCCATGGTGCAAATCTAAAGTCAGTTTATGTTGTGCATGGCTGAATGGCTGAGGAGCCCTAGGAAGGTTACCCTAGTCCTAGTTTAGCTGGTTGGCAGGTCCGGGTAGCTCTCCATTTCCCTAAGGATCTGCTCCTAGTTTTCACCCCCTAAGTGATTAGAGCTCAGCTTCTAGCATTGGTCTCACTCCTGCCCTCTGCACCAGGTAAGTGGTTCTATTTCTTCTGCTAGAATCTACCAGAGCCATCCCAGTGCAAAGTGTACCTGCTACAGCAGTAACAATGAGTGCCAATCCCAAGGTATCCTGCAGCCCAGAGAGCTTGGTGGCAGCACTCCCAAGCTACCTTGGACAAAAAGAAGTCATGAAATAGTGGAACCAATCCTTGAGTTAGAGCAGACCTGTAATCCCAAACACCCCTGAGATACACACTTAGGAAACTTGGTCCAGTTGGGCTACAGAACAATACGGTGCTGGCCAGCTTCACCCTCCTACTTTGGGCGATGGCTGCCCCAAGTCATCTAAGCACCAGCTCTGTTATAGATATGGGTGTCCTCCCAGGACCTTCAAGTTCCCACTTCTGCCCCTGCTGTGTCCTCCAGACGCAGACCACACCCTGCTAATAGAATCAGCCTGGGGCTGCCCCAGTGACTAATCCAGTATGACAACTGGTTTCTTTATGTGGGTCTCCTTTAGACTTTCTGCAAACACATGAAAAAACATAAAGGCTGACTGTCAAACTACCTGTTGGCCACTGGTTTACCATGGAGCTGTCGTGAACATACAGCCTAAGTTCCTCTGTTGGATCTGGGGTATCGCACCATGGACCTGTCTGTAGCAGCAGGGAATGTCTGAGTATTCTGCCAGGAACCAGGGAGAGCTGAGTAGAGCCTGGCATCTTCCCACATGCCCTTGCAGGTTGGGAGCTGGCATCAATTCTTTGGCTAAAAGGCAACATTTATGAAGCAAAGAACAGATGAGCCATTCCAAGGACAGACATAAGTTCTGTGTATGTGCTCTCTGGAGCCCTTTTCATCTACACCAACCAGGCAACAGCCCCACCCATGTGCTCAACTCCATGGAAACCCCACCCCTACATTTTTTTGGTCTCATTTCTGGAAGTGTATTTGCATGTTCCTCAATCCTTTAATCTTCCTGACATCAGCCTGGGCATATGGAGCCACTCCTTTTGGGGACTGGTTCTTCTTGCCCAAGTCTACCAGGGGTCTGCTGCATGACAACTTCTCAGAGTCTGATGACAAATGCCACAATGGAATGAGCATATTCAGTATATCACAGACCCCTGACAGCTCACAGCTGACCATAGAAACCCTCCAGGCCACAGCACCTGCACCAACCCTCTGCAACCCTGATTTCCAGTCATCATCTGAGCTCAGGCTGCGTGTCCCCAAAACCTCTGCAGCCATCGACAAGGAGAAGTAACAGTTATGCCATGCATCGGCACTGCCCAGACCAGAGTAGAGAAGCTGCACTGGGAAAAGAGAGTGGCTAGGTGTGGAAGGAAGAGTGGAAGCTAGATCAGGAGTGGGGTCAACAGAGCCCAGGTAGAGGCACATGGTGAGGATGGGAAGCTCCCACCTCCCATCTCTCCTAGGTCCAGGGACCCCCACCCACCTCACAGTAAGGCCTAGGTCCTACATATGCTCAGACACCTATGCGCCTTCATTAAAGGAATACCCAGAGACAGTCTCTCACAGAAAGGAAAGTCTGACCATTTATGTCACATCTACCAGGCTAAAAACCTGCATGCCAGTTTTTTTTTCAGACCTTAGCCAATCTACATCCTCCACTGAGCCAGGAGGCCCACTGTGACCTGACCTCCCATGTCAGCTGCCCTCCTGCACCCCATCTCTGCAAAGCCATCTCCTGTCCCTACTCACCCCCTGACCGTACAATGTCCCTTGCTGGTCTTTGGTATGGGTGGCACTTACTATACAGTGTTGTGGTTGCTTCTCTGCTCAGTTCACTCTACCAGTACAAGCCCCATGATGTCCAGCATGGTCAGTGTCTCCCAAGTGCCTGAGACCTATAGCACTGCCCCTAGGAGTGGGTGAGAGCTGAGTGTCCCATGCTGCCTTTTCTTATGCCTGCCCTGGTTAGATGCCCCCCGCCACCGCCACAACCAACAATCAAGCTCATTTCTAGCTTGAAGTGCCTTTCATTTCATCACTATCTTAATCACCCACTGACTCCCAGCCATGGCTCTGCATGCTTTCACACAGAGTGAGGGCCAACTGATACACATGGCTTCTCACACACATATTTGCCCATTCCACAGAGGTGCAGCACATCTAGAGACAATGAGAGAGAAGTCTGAGGTTGCACCATTGTTTCACCAGGACTCAAATCCAGATCAAGGTGTTCTCAATCATCCCTAAGGCTCTGCAAGAGATTTTATGGTACCTCTCTCATCAACATCTAAGAAGCAAGCAGGAAGATCTGCATTTCACAGAATTATTACTGACACTAAAAGTTAACGTTCAATCTCTACTCTTCCCACAGCAGCAGTTTCCTGCTCTGAATTCAGCCGCTGGCACAGGTGACTCTCTGGGTTGGCATGTTACAGGTCATTAAACCTTCTCAGCATCTCGAAAAGCTGGTTCCTTTTCCTTTGGGAGGGGCCACCTCTCCTCTTTATGAGATCTAGGGCTGCAACTATAAAGTCTCTGTGGTGGCCCTGACAGAGGCAGTCTGCTACCGAGCACAGCTAACTCGTGGGCCAACAGACCACATCACCTCAACATGCGGCTCCTAGTCTTGTCCAGCCTCCTCTGTGTCTTGCTGCTCTGTGTCTCCATCTTCTCTGGAGAAGGTAAGCTGCTCCTCGTGCTCTGCTCTGAGCAAGATCCAGGGTCTGAGGATGTTGGAGCAGGATGTTCTAGAGAGCAGGCCCTGGCAGGTATACCCTGAGCTCTTCCAAACATGCTAGAGGCCAAAGAGATGCACCTCTTCCATCCTAGACACACGAGCTGTGCTCTGCCCAAGTCCATTCCCCTTGGACCTTCCAGAGTCGTCTGTTGTACCTGCGCTGTGCTCAGGCCAGAGGGAAGCCATGCTGGGTGATAAATAGGTGAATGAGTTCACTACTGAGTCTGAACTTCTCAAACCCATGCACAGAAAATGGGCTCTGGCCTGGGAAGATGGACTTGGATGTGCTGGTGTATTGGGAAATGGGGAAGTATGTCCCCTTCACCTGGAAAGGAGGACTTAGCCCTCTGGCCATTCCATAGATAGATAGATAGATAGATAGATAGATAGATAGATCTATATATAAAGAGAGAGAGAAACAAAGCTTTAAAATAATATAACAGCGTTACTGGTTAATACTTGGCCTGTTTTTATCTTTAAATTACTCACTGTATAAGATACTGGCATTTAATTGTCCAAATAATATTATCACAAACCTTTCTTTTCAATGAAGAGAGGTTAGTTGTATAAATATTTGGCTTTTCCCTTCCTTCTTTTCTCCATTTCCCCATCCTACTGTCTCTTTCAAAGTTTCTGTCATTTCACAATATCTGTTATACACTTGGGATCTAATTTGCTCTAAGCTTCTCAAACTAGGGAGACAATACAGTGTTTACACACACGTGTCTGTTTCTTTCATTTATAAGTATGGTCTCAGGCTGCATCCACTTACCTATAAAAGTCTCCAGTTTATCCTTCTGTATAGCTGAAAAGTACCCTTGTACACAGTAAGCTCACCTCTCTTCTATTTATTTCTCTGTTGATGGGCATTTCCATTGTTTCTAACATCTTGATCTTCTGCCATTCTTGTTTCATAATGCTATTTCAGGCTTTTTCCTCTTCTATAATTCTCTAACAACCTGCGTACTTTTATATTTTGTCTTCATAGTTATGGTTATTTTAACATTTGTTGGAGCTAAGCATATAGACATACACAAAGGGGAGCAAAACTTTCATAATTTCATGGCTGAAGAGTAGCCATGTTCAGCATATTTTAAGTTGCATGAATCATTTTTGTAAATGGTAAGTTCAGATATTCAACACGGCCTTTGCTTGTCACTTTTTTCTTACAGTCACTAAAAATACTCATGCTGAACTTGCTCATTCATGCCTCAGTGTCGGTAGGGGCCCCCTGCGAGTAGCAGGATGGCAGGAAGTCTTTATGTGCTTAAGTTTCTGCAGGGAGCTTATACCCAGGAAAATGATGATTAGAACCCATCAGGAGCACAGGCCACCAGTGTAACTCAGATAGCAACTCTCGAGCATGGATTCGCTCCAGAACATCCCTGTCGCCATTGTCTCTCCCTGGCAGATTCAGGAAGTGGAATTATTCAGCTGATACATAAGTTGCCTTCAAGGGAGGCTGCTATCGTTCACTTTTGTGCTTAGACATTCGGGTGCTCGTAGCTGTGCACTGTATTACAGATATGGTAAAGTGGGCGTGTGTATAGCAAATAATTCTCTCTCGGTTACTTTTCTCTAGTTGCTGGGACAGAATACCTGACAACCAAATTAAAGAGGGAACAATTTATTTAGCTTGCGATTTGTGGAGGCTTCAGCCTGTACTAGGCTGGCTCCAAGGAAAGTGGCACAGGGCAGGGGGCAGCAGTTTGAGGAGGTGGAAAACAAAGAAAGCAGCAAGAGCAGAAGGGGAGGAGCAGGCAGGACAAAGCCTCTTTCCCTCCCTTGTGTTGTATGCAGGCTGCCTGCCCCAGGGTGGGGGCAGCACTCACACCCTAATCCCAGCACTAGACCATGAATCAGTCACAAACTTTAGAAGCCCATGACTGCATGAGGCTAGACACAAGCCCTAACAGTATCCTTTTTTCCAAAGTTTGTGTTAGTCCGTGCTTGCAATACAGAATGGTGAGACATTCATCCTGGGGAATGGGCCTGTCTGCGCCACACAGCTTCATTGTTTCCATACTTCCTTGGCACCTTGGTGTGTACCTCCCTCCCTCCCTCTCTCTTTCCCTCCCTCCCTTCCTTCCTTTCTCCCTCCCTTCTCCTTTCCTCCCTCCATCTTTTGGAAAAGTCCTTTCTATATTCAGGATTCTTTCCCTGCACTAGATTGCCAGGAGAGAGTTACCTTTGTGGAAGGTCAGGGACACTTGTGAGCCACAGCAGTGAATTGTTCCTCAAGCAGGAATGGGAGGACTTACTTGGTAGCAAACCTCCCCGTGTCCACTTAGGGACTTAAAAAAAGTGAAATATGGCAAGTCTGCCCCTCCATCCCTCATACCTGGCTCATCTTCAGTGTCCTGGAGCATATGGTCCTAAACTGAACCTAGGGAGTAAAAGCCCTTACAAGCTATCCCTGCAAGGAGCCCCTCAGTGTGTCCCACAAGCCACTAAGGGTCATCTCTGTACTCCTTTGTGTCTACCCTCAGGGAAAAAGTTTCAGATCAAGATTCGAAAATGCAAGCCCTGCTGCCACCAAGCTCCCAGCTCCAAACTGCACAGTAAGCTCTACACCCTGCCTGGGCTCCACTGGGGAGGGTGGCCCTGGGTACCTGTGCAGAACATCAGAGGTGCATGACAAGTGTGACCTCAGCCTCATGCAGCTTAAAGTCCCGGTGTGGGGGGAACCCATCCCCCTCCAAGAGGCGCTGAATGTATCAGTTGCAGCTGAACATTTAGTCAAGAAAAATCAAGAGGCAAAGAAGTGGTGTGGGGCACACAGGTCCCTTGAAGGGGAGGTAATGTGAGGTGACATATGTGACACTTGAGGAAAGGTCAGGAGCTGCCTGAAGGCAGTGGAGCGTGTGGTGGAGCAGAGGAGGCAGCGGAGTGATGGGCTGGCATGCACAGAAGACATGGAGGAGCAGAGGGCAGGCTGCCTGCAAGCCACATGGATGGGGCCCTGCCAGTGCGGTCCAAGGCTTAGACTGGATGGGACATGCAGAGCTGAGAGTCCCAGCTCAGGGCAAGAGGAGTTGGTGCACCAAAATGCGAGCCGCTCTTCTTAGCTTCAGTCCAGGACATAGACTGGAGATAGAGAAGAGCAAGGCTGCCGCATGGGCACCAAGGGCAGAGGGCTCAGACCCATGCCAGGTGCACCAGGGCCTCTGGGCTCCAGGCCAGTGCCCACTGACACAGCGGGGTCACAGAGGTGAAGACCCGGGGGACCATGGTGGCACTGTGGTAGGGGGCCGGCAGCACAGGGAGGTGTTGCTCCAGAGTGCAGTGCTGAAGCTCCCACGCCCAGTGTCCATGCAGATCCTCAGCCAGTGTGAGCCAGGGGCCAGGCCAGCACTGGAGTGTGAGAAACAGGGCCAGGACAGAGGGCCCAGCCTCAGACCCTGCTCCCCTGCACTGGATTGGGCTGAAATAAGTGGGCCACAGGTGCAGTGTGAGACCTTCGCCCAGGTAGGGGGCAGCTGATGGCACCTCTGCATCCCAGGTGGAATGAGGAGGAGGACAGACAAGAGGAGGAAGAGAGGAAGACAGACAGATATAGATACACAAACACATAGACACCACACTACCACACACCCCTAGCACACATACATGTATACTACACACTTGCACAAATGCAGTGCACACCACACGTGGTTCCAAGGGTAGGAGTGGCTCACTTCCAGCACTGGGGACCCGCAGCCCACTGGGTGGTCAGCGGTGTCATGGGAGTATAATCTACCCCTGTGGCCCCGACAGCAAGACCGGATCTTGCTGGGCGTGCTGGTGCCTCTCCTCAAGCACTTTGAGAGCTTTGTCCCAGCTGCACACCGGCACCCCTTAGTGACCGAAATGCTGTTCTGCCGGCGGCGCAGGAGCTGCTTGGCCCTGGCCCGGGGTCAGATCCACAGCAGTGGGGGACCCACAGCCAGCTGGAATCTGTGGGCCTCCCCTGACATGGCATTCAGGGAAAAGAATAAGTTATGCTGCATGTTGCTCTGATGGTCACGCTGGGAAGATTAAGGCACTTTCAGCAGTAAGAAAAGCGAAATCACACCGATGTTAGCACTTAGGATTAACACACAAGGCTGGAGGTGGATTGTGGTAATTAGCGTGCTGCATACCTGGCACTTCTGCGGCAGTTTCTAGATGTGATATTTACATCTGCTGCTGCATAGGATCCTCATAATAATCCCAAACCTAGATGACTATTGTTTTTGTTGTGACAAAGCCACATGCCTAGTAAGTGCATGGAGCAGATGGGCTTTGAATCCAAATAATCTGACTCCAGATTCTGTTACTAACTTTCACACTAGAGCGCATACAGAAATAACCTGGAGCCAGAGGGAAAAAAGAATGATCTTGTTACCATAAATTAATAACCCTTCTTATTCACTTCTGTCTCCTTTGTTTCGCTTTTTTACAAGAATATTTACCTAATTCTGTTTTGATGGTACCTACCCCTCCACCTCATAGTTGAGTTTAAAGCCAGGGCCTTGACCCTGAGGTATATTCCAGCCTCTTTGATTTGAGACAAAGTCCCACTAAGTTGCTAAATTGCCTGGACTGGGTTTGAACTTGGGATCCTCCTGCCTCAGCCCTCCAGGGTCCTGGGATTAAAGGTAGGTGCCGCCGGGGCTGGGGAGATAGCTCTGTGGCACAAGTGCCTGCCTGGCAAGTGCAAGGTTGTGAGTTTGAACCCCAGTCCCACCAAAAAAAAATAAATAAATAAATAAAAATTAAAAAAAATAAAGGTAGGTGCCGCCATGCCTAGCTTCCTACCTTATTTCAAATGTTTTTACATTAGCATTAAATCATAACATTTTTCCTTGGGATGATACATAGTTGTTGCAGTCATGGGATTTTATCTCCAAGAAATGTTTTCATCATCACAAGATATGTCATTACTAATTGGCCACTTCTCTAGCCTACACATGATATTTAGATTATTTATACAAATTATTTTATTTGAGACAGTGTCTCACGATAGGGACTACAGTTCAGGCTGGCCTTGAACCCACAGCGATCCTCCTACCTCCTCCTCCCCAGTGCCTGGTCTGCACTCCACACTCGGCTCTATTCTTTTTTTTTTTTTTTTTTTTTTTTTTTTTTTTTTTTTTTTTTTTTTTTTTTTTTTTTTTTTTTTTGTCTTTTTTTTTTGAGACAGGGTCTCGCTATGCAATTGAGGCTGGTCCTGAGCTCACTTTTGTAGCCCAGGCTGGTCTCGAACTTGCACCAATCCTCCTGCCTCAGCCTCCCGAGTGCTGGGATTACAGGCGTGAGCCACCACGCCCGGCTCCTATCGGCTCTATTCTGCTATTAAAAGCAAGGCAGAAAAGGGTCTGTTTGGACAAACGGCAGACACAGCTGTGCATACATGGAGCCTGGCACCTGCTGCCTGAGGTGGGGATACGGTGGGGATACGGTGGCAGGCCTTCCCTCTGCTGCTGTCATGGGCAGGCCTCCTCGCTGACTCTGTCATGTTCTGCACCTTCTGCTGTAACCAGAGTGGCTGGGCTGAAAGGGCGGGGAGTGGCCTTGTGGTCCACACAGAGCCTGGGCCTCCAGGAAGAAGGAAGAGGTCGGGCATCTCAGGGCTGGAGGATGAGTCTAATGTGTTTTCTCTCTCCCGCCCCGCCTTTGCCCACCCTGCCTCCCACCTCTGCTCTTCTGACTGGCTGCTCCTCCCTGCAGGGAACTGCACCAGGCCATGCAGACCATGCAGGCTCAAGCCAGTGATAGCATCGTCCTGGGTGGTGCCCGGAGCGCTCCCACAGGTGTAGCACCCCCTCCAGGATCCTCCTGTCCAAGCTGCCGCACTGACCGTCGGATGCCTGAGCCCTCTCCATCTGAGCAGCGGTGAGAGTGGCGGAAAGGGCCTCCTCTCAGGAGCATGAGCTCCAAGGAACACAGAACTCTTCCAGGTCCTTCTGCACACACATAGGCTCGGCCCAGGACTCAGGCCCCATCCATGTGACAGTAGAAAACTCTGCCATGCTCCGGAACAGATCCAGGCATGTCTGGCCCCTGCAGATCCAGGTATCAGGATGAGGCAGTTGGCCATGACTTCTGTCTCAGCTATCCCAAGGCGCTTGTCCCTCTTGCACCCTACCCCAATATCTGTGACCCAGAAAAGGTCTCCCAACGAGCTCTCTGATGTGTGTCTCCTGGAAAGAAGAAATAAGCAAATACATCATCAATAAATACACGCAAAATGCAGGTCACATCCTTGTTTAGCAGAGACAACAGAGGCCTGGGCACACATGAGCCTGCACCCCTGCCACCCAGCACAGCCACACAGGGCATCCAGTGTGATGTGGGCACAGCAGCCTGCTGTCCCGTGCAAAGGAGCTTACGGGACTACTGGAAGGGGTAGCAAACAGGAGCGCATGCCCACAGAAGCTGGCTCAGGCTGTCCCTGCTGTCCTGCCCACCCTCGGGAGCTGTTGTTTTTGTCCTCAGTGATCACAGCTCTCCAAGGCTGAGCTCTGGGGCAGATGGCTCTAGGCTCAGATGCTTATTTCCTGGCACAGAGCCTCCTAATCCGATTCTTCAAGAGAGCCGAGAAGCCCAGTCTAATCACCCTCAGATGTGAGGCTGAGGGACAGAGACTCCTTGGACACGGTCTGGGGACCGAGCCTCCAGCAGGTCTGAAGGCTGCATCTTGCCACAGGCCAGATTTCCTGTGTCCTTGTCCTAATAGCTGTCATGGTGTCTGAGTCACTCCATTTTTTTTTTTTTTTAAGAATTTTTTATTTTATTTTATTTTTTTCTTGTTTCAGAACTTTTTTGTTTGTTTATTTATTTATTTATTTTTATGGCCAGCTCAGCCTGACCTGAGGGCAGGGCTGGAGCAGCATGTGGTGCTGGGGATTGAACCGCGGTCCCTGAAGCCACCCAAGCTTTCCTAAGCAAGTGCTTTAGACCACTGAACCATCCTGCCAGGCCCTGTCTGAGTCACTCCTCAGTCACCTTGTCCTGGGTGAGCAAGGATCAGGCTTAGAGGCTTGGCGATGACCAGAGTGGAGCTCGTGTGTGACATCCAGGAGGAAGACAGGGCTCTGGGACTTTGTGGTCCATAGGTAAAAGAGAGGACAGAGAGCAGAAGGGATGGAGGCAGAGGAGGGGATGCAACAGGACCTAGGGAGGGTCCTGATGGGGAGGCCCTGCTGCAGTAGGTAGAGTGTGGTATATGGGGAGTGGTGTGTGTGTGAGTGGGATGTGTGGAGTACACATGTGTGTGTCAGTGGTGTGGCATGTGTGTGCATGAATGGTACACATGTGGTTTATGCATGTCTGTGACCACATGTGGAGTGTGTAGAGGTGAAGCAGGATACAGCCAGGCCAGGCAGGAAGACACAAGCTCTGCCTCAGAACTCAAAGTGTGACAGCAGCATGGGGCTCAAGGGGCGGGGATGGGGTAAGGGTGGGGGCTCCGCCATCTGCACCTGAGGCAGAGGTAAGGCTTAGGTCCCCAGGGCTTGCTGAGGAGCACAAAGAGCTGGGCTGGGAGTGTGAAGTGGATGCAGGAGACTGGGTAGCATTGGGCGGGAAGGTGAAGCAGAGCGCTGGGGAGAGGAAGAGCAGCGCGGTAGCCAGTGACTGGCTGGCTGGCTGGCGGGACACCGCGGTTCCTGAGGCAGCACTCCCTAGCCTGGAGTTTCCTCAGCAGGGGCCAGAACCAGGGATTCTGGATTCTTACCCTTCCTTTTGTTCCTCTCAATGCCAAACAACAAACCCCAACACCAAATACAAATAGGAACACACACACACACACACACACACACACACACACACACACACACACGCACAGGCTCATGTCCTCGAGAATCGCCTGGGATGAATGACTCACAGGCCCTAAGCCCAGCCTACTGCCCTGGGCCCTCCAGAAATAGGCCATGCAGAGAAAGCCATCCTCCATCTCCCTGAGGGCCTTGGGTGGGAAAGGCCAGCTAGGTATGTGCCTAAACCAAAGACAGACAAAGGCTTGGTCACTGGGGTCAGGGAACACCTTCCTGAGCAGCTCACCGCTACAGGGAGCAGGAAGAGGCTGACCTTGGGGAGAGCAGCTCCCCAGGAACCGGTGGACCCCACTTCCCCAAACTGTGTCATCTGCCCTTCCTCTGGGGAAGAATGAAAGCAGGACTCACAAGCAGAGACACCCACCAGCCATAGGGAGGAAGACGTGTCCTGGAAAGACACTGAAGCTTAACTCTTCCAAAAGGGGCACTCAGATTTTCTTGGCAGTGAGAGAACTTTGTTCTCAAAGGACGGACTGAGTCCTGAAGGACACGTCTTGTGAAGGAGGCTATTTGAGTGTGTGAGGAAAGCCAACTTCAGAATAATAAAACCAGAATTCTATTAATTCTTAAATCACAGTTGTCTCTGAAAGAATGTAGACATGGCTGTAGGCTACAGTGGGATAAGAGTGTATGGTCTCTATGGCAACAAAAGGGGTCTACCCTCCCATTTAGGAAGTTTAGGAGCAGCCAACAGACATCAGTGCCCCCTGCCAGAAGAGGTCTGTGGTCTACAGGGGCCATGTACCCTCAGGTAAACCACATTGCCCCCCAGGACCAGATAACTGTTAACCACAAGGATGAGAGATGTCCAGTTGCTAGATGTCCATGCTAAGAAGTCCTTTCCATATCAAACACAACATATTTGTTTGTTCAGCTCAATGTCTTGAAAATTTTGTGGATGGGAGCACTTATTAGTGTGCCATGACCTCCACCCCATCCCTTTTGCCTGTCACCCCACTGTTCCACACATTTCCATCCCCTCCCTCTCTCAGAAGTTTACACCCCCTGGATATGCTCTCTCTATTTATGGAAGGTCAGGGAAAGTGTCAAAGCCAGGCAGAGGCTTGGCGGTTGATTAGACCCAGGAACCAAGACTCTTGACAGCCTAAGATGTCCTTCCTTCATTCATTTACTCCCTGTCTTTGTTACCTTTCTCACTGCTGAGGAAAAAACTACCCAGCACACTAAGTCAAAGGAAGACAGGCTTATCTGGCCCCGTTTATAGAGATTGCAGTCCATAGTGGCTGGCTCCATGGTGGAAGGCCGTCACAGAGGGACAACAGCTGATGGCAGATGGAAGACAGCAAGCAGCAAGCCACAAGTGACCAGTGACCACTCTCTTTCTGCCCTTGTATTCTCTCCAGGCTACCTACCCGGTACCACTCACTCCCAGGGCAGGGCATCCCTGATGCTAGAACGCCACATCCTCCCTCCTAGCATTGTACACACTAGATCCAGCCACCTCTGAGAGGTCCCATCTGTGACCACATGAGGCCTTGGTGGGATATCTAGACACAAGCCATAGTACTCCCTCAATCATCCAGCCAGTTATAACCGTTCACTGAGAACTGTTATGGTCTGGGTAAGTCTCACCTAAAGATCGACAGTCCACTGGGCTGTTGAGGAAATAAATATTTTATTTTTATAAGTTAATTATCTCAGCCATATATGACAATAAGGAACAGCTGGCTAACCCAAGGATCAGCTTGCACCAATAATAAAGCAATCTATGAATACAACCCAGCCTCACCAGGAATGGCTTACTGCTCCCTAGAGGAGACTCCCAAGCCGGCAGACTTCATCACTGAAGTCTCTTACATGCCCTGTCATTGCTCCAAAAGGGCCAGCTCTCCTCAGGGCAGAGACCAGGGTAGAGGAGAGGAAGCTTCTGGAGATACAGACCTTCTTTGATGTGTTCCACACCCAGGCTCAGCCATGCAATGGACTGAGACAGCAAAGGACAAAGCCCCAGGATGGAAGTAGGCCAGCCAGGGCTGCAGATTCTGCACACGAGGGTAAGTGTGGTACCACACGGAAAGTGGCCGCATTATAATCCAGAAGTCAGAGTGTGAGCAAGTTGTTTATTGGGCCACAAACCAGTTCAGTGGAACCAGGGAACAGTGGCAGAGACTCGAGTAAAGGGGAAGGCAGCACCTCAGACTGGTAAGGAAGGGTTTCCCTCCCCTTGCCACAGGAAACTGAGGCAGCCACCTTCTACTGGGTCTGGGCACCCTCAGGGGAGAGAGGAGGCCATGTTCAGAGTGAATGCCATCCAGGGACCCACTTCTGGCACTCAGGCTGACAACTGAGCTACACATTCCAGAGCAGTGCAGCAACTCCCAACTCCATCTGGATGGGTCCACCTGGCCCAACCTGGCCCTCCATGGAGCAGAAGCAGCAGCATGTGACAGACAGTATGGTGTCCAAAGTCAGATCTCCCATACTTGGCTGACACTGCAGGTCTGCTCAGATCCCCCAAGTGTACCAGCATCCCAGGTACCAAACCCCATCCCAGACCACAAGCAGTCATTCAGCTGACACTCAGCAGCTGAACAGAGCCGTGGGGGCCACCACATACCGGGAAGAGGGCACCCTGTGGGACATGCTGGCCACCATAGAACTTGGGGGTGGAATCAGGGCACAGAAATTTGCTGGCTGCACACTGCCTCGGGCCCTCCCCAGTGTGGGGGTGGGGTTGAGTCCAGAAGTTTGCACCTGCCACTCACCATCTCCTGTGATACAGGGATGCCTGGAAAGCACTTCACCCCTCCCTGGATGGATGTGCATGTGTGCACAGCAGGCGTGAGCAAATCACACGGAGACTGTGTGTGGTGTGTGTGTGTGTGTGTGTGTGTGTGTGCGCGTGCGCATAGAGGGATCTGCAAATGGGACTGGAACTCTTCATGTATGTCTGTGAATGGCAGTGTGAATGTGTATGATGTGTGTATATATATATATATATATATATAGACAGTGGTGCGAATGTGCATGAATACATGTGCGTAATGGCCTGTGGTATAGCCTACTTGGACAGACCAGGAAAAGGCAAAGGTGTGGAACTGTGCATGGGCCCAGCTGGCCTGTTGGCAGACTGAGCTGAAACACGTGCATGTCCAGGCAGATCACTGACGCTTTAGTTTCTACTTAGCAGCAGCTAGATCAGGTACCACAAGTCCCTGGAGGAAAGCTCCCAGAACCTGACCCAAGATGCCCTGATGGGGTCCTGCACCACAGGTGCCATGTGCAAGGCTCAGGAGAGAGGGAGCTTGCACATCAGCATGCAGGGCTGGTGGCGGCCTGAGGCTGCCCAGGGTCTGTGGCTGAGGCCCAAACTGCATGTCCCAGAGCAGGTGAGCCCCTCCAGCTAAGACAGGTGATGGTGTCCAGGTAGTTGCTAGACACCCACACTGCAAGGTCACTGTCAGGCTAACAGTAAAGAGCTGCTGTTTCCCAGGGTGTTCAGGTGCTCTGAGGACAGGACCAGATCTAGGGTGGCCGTCCCTCCCTAGACACTGCCGACTTCCCTGATTTCAGCATTAAGTCCTGCATCCCAGAGAACTTCAGTCCTAATTCTCATATTCACTGTATTTGGGGGGCTGGGAGGGAGAGTCTTCTGCGGGAAAAGAATACAAAGCACAAATGCAATATTAGGCCTGAGGAAGGGGTATATGGGTTAAGGTCCAGAGGACCAAGCTTCAGTAGCTTCAAGGTCACCTCTCAGCCCTGAAAGTGTGTCAACTGGGCATTTCTAGCCCAAGCAGGCTAGAAATGCAACCTCTGCCCCTTGATTGCCGGGAGCAGAGGCAAGAGGCTTTGCTCCCTCCCCTTCCGGGCTTTCCTTTGTAAAGCACAGTTCTCCCTCCTCTCAGGATCCCTGGTCCCGGCTGGGAAGGGACCCTAGGAGGCCCAGGCAGAGACTTACTGTCCTGCTCTCTCCCCAGCCTCCAGGGCAGGAAGGCTGGGCCCCTCCATAGGGGACTGCATCCTCCCATCGCATCCTGGGAGGTAACTTGGCTCAAGGGACAGACCTACACCTCCTCCATGAGCAGTCTAGCCCAGAGAAGGAGTGTAGGCTCCATTTCCGGTACAACCCAGCGAGGAGCAGCAAAGTGAGGCTCCGGGGTCCCGCTGCTTCTCCCAGTCCCAGCCAGCCAGCCAGCCATGCACCCTGTGGAATCAAGGCTTGGCCTGGCCAAGAAGAAAGAGAACCCTGCCTTCACTGCGTCCTCTTCCGACAACTTGAAGAGCGGGTCTGCAGCACGCTCACCTCCCGTGATCAGCAGACCAGCCTGGAGTGGGGCCAGGGGCCGACTGCTGCCCCCCCCCCCCCCCCCCCCCCCCCCCCCCCCGCCACACACACAGTGCTGAGACTCTGGGGCCTCTGTACTGGCCTGGGGCTGGCATGGGCTGAGACCCCAAGGAAGGTACTGGGGCCTCAACTCCTAGCCTCCACTGCTCCAGTTCTTTGTGATCTGCTCTGTGATCCCTGTGTGTGTGTGTGTGGGGGGGGGTTCTTGAAAGCTTTCTGATGGCTAATGAGGGGCCCTTCACACTCTCCACCCCGCACCAGGCCCCTCACTATTTCTTGGCCCAAGACTTTCCCTGTGCAATTTTTCATCTTCACAAACGCTTCACTCAGAAAAGTGAGCCAAATCCCAAAACCACAGAGGAAGTTCATGAAAAACTCCAGGAGAGCCCGAGCCACTCCTCACTCGGGACTTGAGGACCTCGGGAAGCTTGGTCTTCTTGTGACCTGCTTGAGTATCCTTCCACTTTACAACGCAGGGTCTCCGCACCGCTCCCTTTGGCCCCTGCCTTCTAGCTCCCAGAAGGGGGCGTGGCGACTGGGGGCGTGGCGAACCTGGGGAGCCTGGCCACGCCCAACCCGGGGGTGGCTGTCGTGGGTCTGAGGAGACGCAGGTGCAGCCAGCACTGTCCTAGCCTGCCGTCCGCCGCCGCCCGCCAAGTCCGCTGGGTGCGCAGGCAGGGGATGAATGCTCCGCTCCGGAGCTGTGCTGGTCCGTGGAGACATGGGGCGCGCCCCTTGGGCCGCCGCGGTCATTGGGCTTCTGCGCTTCTGCCTGGGTGAGTGGTCGGGGTGGTAGGGGGCGAGACCCAGTCGGGGCGGTGCGCTTGCAGAGTGGGACCCGCGCGTGCCTCCGCAGAGGACTGGGGCTGAGACCTTCACTACCCGCCTCTTCGGACGCTGGAATAGGGCCGGGTACCCAGCCTGTCAGACGACTTTGGCCGGCCGCTACCCCTCTCTGAGCACCGCCCCGCAGCCTGCCCTCTGATGTGGTGCGAGCGGGCGAGGCCGCGTTTCCAGGTGCCTCTGATCGTGCGCGTGCGTGGCAACTCAGCCTAGCACGAGCCCCAAAAGGTGGCTGGTGGGGACCGTGGTGCGCTGCAACTTAGGAGAGCAACCCCGGTGGTCGGTGGTCGTGGGTGCGAACTTCCCTCTCGCGTCTGGCTCTGTCTGTGCCGTTTCTGTTCCTTTCCTAGCCCAGGCCAACTTCGCGCCCCATTTCTTCGACAATGGAGCGGGCAGCACCAACGGAAACATGGCCCTGTTCAGCCTCCCTGAGGACACTCCCGTAGGTGAGTGAGTAGAGCCCCCCAGCGAGTCTCCCCAGGAGGCTCTTGCCTGTGCCACAGGGACCCAACCTGTGACTCCCAAACCCCTGGGTGGAGTCTTTGTCTTTGAGCGTCGGGCTGGCTGTGTGCTCCCCGGGGCGCTCTGTTTGTGCTGAGATCCCCTTTGGCCCTGGAAAGAAAGGAGGTCACTGCTGCCATGGCGACTAAGCTGGGCCAGTCCTGGGGGCCATGACCAGCGGCCAGGCAGTGTTGAGCAGCACATGGGAAAGGCCCTGATTTGGGGGAACTGTGCCCTTCAGCAAATGTATTACCTCCCTGAGCCTCCTGGCTTTTAAAAGCACCCAAGAACTTCCAGCTGGCAGAGTGGCTACTGAGCAAGAGAAGAAAGAGGGTTTGGATCCCCCTTTCTTTGTCCTGTCAGGCTTGAGAATTGGGAATAGAGGGAGGGAGTAAGAGGCCAGTGGGGCTGCGGTGCTTGGCACCCCAGTCGTCACTTTGCCTTAAGGGCCCGTCTTTCTTCCCTCTGTCCATTTCCACAGCCTGGCTCCTGGGAGAGGAGTCCTTCCAGGCCCTGGGAAGTACAGAGCCCCAGTTAGACCCAGTGACCTGAACCCCCCCATGCTCTGCACTGCGGGTTACCATCAGCAGAGCTGCTGATAACACTCTGTAGGATGCAGAATAAAGATAACAAGGCGGACAGCGCCCTGCAGGGAGCTCCCGGTCCAGGTAGCTTCTTGGGCAGTGAAGTGAATATTCACTTCATGAACAACCAGGTCCTTGCTTCAGTGCTGCTGCTACTCTTAGGGAAAGTGATGTGCCCGGTGATAGGTCCTCCCTACTCTGTCTCCCTTCAGGCTCTCATGTGTACACCCTTAACGGGACAGACCCCGATGGAGACCCAGTCTCCTACCACATCAGCTTTGACCCCAGCACTAGAAGCATCTTTTCTGTTGACCTGAATTTGGGGAACATCACCTTGGTTGAAGAGCTGGATAGAGAGGTATGGGGTGCGCGGGGGACGTCTTAGGCAGAGGTCCCCTTAGAGCATGCTTGCTGGCATGCACCAGACCCTCCCTGCAGAGTAGAGGACAGGTGAGCCCCCCACTCCCAGCCCAGCTGGGCTGCTTCCCATTACAGAGCACGCTTCTTGAGCACCTGTCAGGCCTGCTAATCTTTTAAGCATATAAAATTAAAAGTCTGTATGCACTTAGAGGCTTCTAAAAACGCCTCCAACTGTGGCTTTCAAGCTTACTCGGGAGGAAGTGTGCAAACTGCAGGGAACTCAGTAGCAGATAGGGCTGGAAAGAGGGCTGAGGGAGCAGGACTGGGTTTGGAACAGCTGCCCTCTGCTGCAGGCCTCTGAGCCTGGGGTGATAGGGTCTGGGTTTCTTGCCCTTCCTTTCCAAGTGCAGCGCCTCAGTTTGGTGCTTCTGCCAGCTCTGGTTCAGTGACAAAATCTGGAGAGGGCAGAGAAAGGAAAGGGAGGTCTCAGACTCAGATGTCTGGGGCTGTGGGTCAAAGGGGCAGGACCGGGACTGCTAGTGCCACATGTGTTTGCATACATGTATGTGCACAGGCACGCACATGCACACACACACACACACCCTGACAGCTGATGAGCACTTGAAGTATCTGAAACCCAGATCTCTGTAGAACTCCAGTACACAGAGGCGTAGCAAGATGAGAGCAGGAGAATGATGAGAAGAGAAAACAAAACTCTCTCTAAAACACCAGGGTCCTTCTCCCCTTGTACGAGCAGAAAGTATTTGCTATTGGAGCTGCTACAGTCCCTCTGAGTCTTGGGAACCCCTGCCCCCAGCAATGAGATCTCCAGCTGTAGGAGGCAGCTGTCAGCCATGCCAGGGATGCTAAGGCCACCACCTACCCTGCCCCAGGCCTCCTCTGAGGGTGCAGAGGGGGCTTCAGTCCTGCCTGGAGTCCCATGGCGGGTCACAGTCCCAACACTCAGTCCCTGTGCTTCACAGAGGGAGGACGAAATCGAAGCCATCATCAGCATTTCCGACGGCCTAAACCTGGTGAGTGGGCACCGAGCTGCCTGGAAGCACAGACATAGCACTAGGCTGCCCACCAACCCTCCCGGAGACTTGCGAGTAAACCAGCCAGCAGGACCTGCTTGGAGTGCCCACCGTGGGCTACAGTGAGGCCAGAGGAGAGGGAAGCCTCGAGGGAGATAGACCTCTCTCAGCTGAACTTGGCCAGGCCCAGCCCAGATTGTCAGTATCTCCTCCAACCCCCTCCCCCACCTGTCACCTAAGACAAACCCCTGGCCACCAGGCCTTTCTCACTGCCTGCCCCTCAGCCCTCCATCCCCACTTCCTAGAGAACTGTGGCAGCTCCAGAGGCTCCCAAGCCATCCCACCCCCAGTACAGCTCACAAAGACAAGACTATCTGGCCACTCCTCAGCTCTGAAAGTGCCAACAGCTGGGCCCAGCACCCTTGGGATGAAATCCAAGCTTCTCTGAGCACCCCAGGTCCCACCTGTCGGGCACCATCTGCCGCAAACAGCTGCCTCTGCATCCGCCCTGCCAGCCATCTAGCTAGAGCCTGCCCTTCCTTGCTGCTCGTCTCAGCCTTCTTTGCCCTTGCACATGGAGCCCCCTCTTCTCAGCCACCTTTCTACCTCCTCCCTCTGGCAAACCTGTGGCAGGCTTAGTGTCTGTCCCAGGAAGTCTCTGTGCTATATGCCACCTCTGCCCAGGCCACCACTGCCCAGGCTCGATGCCTTTTCCAGGGCATGTGGGTGCTGCACCCATGGCCCAGCAAGAGGCATTTACTCTGGGACCAGGGTGCTTGGTGCCCTCAAACCGTGGAAGGGAGGACAGTGCATGGGGCCAAGAGCCTGCTTGATAACATTGCCTGAATGAGTGATAGAAGGAAGTGGGGGGGGCGGAAGGGAAGTGTGGGTAGAGGCTATATCTTAGCAGTTAGAGGCCATCTTTTCATCCCCCCTGGAAGGTGTCATTGCCCTGACTTGTGATCCCTTTGCCCCTTCTCAGGTGGCACAAAAGGTCACAATCCTGGTGACGGATGCCAATGACGAGGCGCCCAGGTTCGCCCAGGAGCCGTATGTCGTCTTGGTGCCCGAGGTGAGCAAGGGACCAGGGCTTCCTCCGGGCCTGCTGTGAGCTGGTCCTCACCTCTGCGTCCTCCCCCACTGCCACGGAGTTCTCCTCCTCCTCTTCTCCTCCACAGGCAGCCCTTTCCCTACTCGCCATCACAGTCACAGCCCATGCGGTCCTGCAAAGGGAGAGCACTTGTCACTTTGTCCGTTGCCAATGCCAGAGATGTTCGAGGTCTAGTGTTTGCCAGTTCAGTGCAAGGAAAGGGTTTCACTCTTGCTCTGTAATGAGTGTGGTCCCTGGGGGCCCTAACTGTGGCTGTGCTTGTGATCTGTGTCCCTAAGTGGACCTGCCACATCATGTACAAATCCTTGCCCCACTTAGGCTCTTGGTTTTCTTCCCGCCCCCCTGAAGAGGCCCCAAGCCCTCCACACACCACTGCTCCTCCTTTTCCCCCTCCTCCCTACCTCTGCTCCAGTATGTCTGTCACCATCCCTCCTGCCAGCCGCTCACACAGTCACTGTCACCTTCTCACCCCCAGCCTTTCACTGCCTGGGTCCCACATCTGCGACCACACACCACTGTCACAGGCCACAGCCACGCGCCACAGTCACATACCACTGCCATATGCTCCTGACCCCACCATGCCATGGCCACTGGGCCTCTGCTCCCTGACTCCACATCACTGCCCCAACCCTTCCCTCTGGCTGTGACCCCTCAGGACACACCTGCTGGAAGTAGCCTCTTCAGGGTCCGTGCTGTGGACAGAGATACGGGCTCCGGAGGCAGCGTCACCTACTTCTTGCAGGTAAGGTGTATGTGCAGTTTCATACACAGCACACAGTGGTGTGCTGCCTGTTACTTGGTGTGGCTACAAGGTCCCCCATCACGCCATCCCCGTGATCCCTGAGCCTCAGTTCCCTCTGGATGAGGGTTGCACGTTGTAGCCCCTCCCACCTACTGGAACTTTGGGACCAGAGCAAAGTCCTCTCCAGATGAGCAGAGGAGGAAGGCCAAGGACAGTGCGAGGGCCTGTGCTGGTGCTGTCTGAGAGTGTGGGGGCCCCCAGCCCAGCTCAGCAGGAGGCCTGAGATCAGAAGGACCGGTGCCTGGCAGTGGGAACCTCAGGGGTGAGGTGGTGAGGACCCCTTCAGGAAGCAGAGTGAGCGTTTCCTGGTAGCCTGGTTTCCTCCCTGAGCTCTGGTGGCTCCCCACCTCTTCCAGAGCCTCCACTCCACCAAATTTGCCATGGACCGCCACAGTGGTGTGCTGCGCCTCCAGGCTGGGGCTACCCTGGACTACGAGAAGTCCCAGACCCACTTCATCACTGTGGTTGCCAAGGTAACAAAGGAAGGACAGGGGTCACCAGTCTGTCCTCTCTGTACTGGAGCACATTTAGTTTGGGCAGGGCACAGTTAGGGGACCAGCAGAATGGGAATCGAGTGGTGGGAGAGGCAGCTGCAGGATGCCTATCTCCTAGCAGACTGGGCTCTGTGATCTGGAGAGGCCACTGTCCCTGTGGGGATGGAGCATGTGACCCTTCAAGACTCTGGCCAAGGCCGGGCGTGGTGGTGCACCCCTGTAATCCCAGCACTTGGGAGGCTGAGGCAGGAGGATCGGTGCAAGTTTGAGACCAGCCTGGGCTACAAAAGCGAGCTCAAGGCCAGCCTGAACTACATAGTGAGACCCTGTCTCAAAAAGACAAAAAAAAAGAGTCGTGGCCAAGGCCACTTAGGCAGGACCAGATGGCCCTAGTGTGGAGACTCCCGTTCCTCTCCACAGCCTGGCCTCTGGGCCTCCGAGGCCCAGCTAGCTCACCTCATGCCTCCTCTCCAAGTGACCAGCTGCCCTTTCCAAGGCTTGGTTTCCTCATCTGCCCACCCCATAAGTGCAAAAACGTCCTTTGCATTTCTGAAGCATATGGTGGGGAGCTGGGAATCTGAAGGTGCTTAGCTCTGGGCCTAGCAGTTTATTTTGCAAAACTAACTGTGTTTTGAAGCCTCCTCCTCCTCCTTCTCAGTCTCTGTATGCAAAGCAACCAACTGCATGCAGGGCACTAGCTGAAACTCTACCTGCTTGTCTCATTTATGTCCTAAAGCCCTGTGAATGCAAAACTAACTCCAGGGCCACAGGAACAGATAAAATACAGAGCAGCCAGCTGCTTCTTGGTTCACACATGCATGGAGATCCTGCACTCCTGAGCCCCGCTAGCCCTCACCCTACTCCTGTTGCCCCATTCCTCCCCAGGATGGTGGAGGCAGGCTACGAGGGGCCCCCGTGGTGTTCTCAGCCACCACCACAGTCACAGTCAATGTGGAGGACGTTCAGGACACCCCGCCTGTCTTCGTGGGCACCCCCTACTATGGCTATGTGTACGAGGACACTCTTCCGGTGGGTGGCTTTCCCCTCAGCCAGGGTCTGCCGTCCTTGCATGGAGCTGGGTCTGGACAACCTGGCTCAGTATAGAAGCAGGCTCTGTGGCCTTGAGAAGGTGTTGGGGGAATGCACAGCCCGACATGAGGAGGATCACTGGGCACAGAGTGTTAAATGTGCCTTGTGCGCCCCTCCAAAAATCCTTTCAGGCATCACAAAGTGAAGCCCTTGTTCTGAGATCCCATGTTTGAGGCTCTGAGGTCTAACCACATCATCATTTCTGTGCCCCTTGGGAGTGGAGAAGAGTCAAGGTGGAGGGACAGAAGGCTAATGTGGCATGTCACACAGGAAGCAAGAGGCCTAGGGCTCTCTGGGCACTTGTGCTCTGTCCCCATAGGCCAGGTCAGGGCTAGCACCACTGTCCCCCCAGCCCTGCTGCTTCGAGCTGCCAGAACTGGCCCACGCCCTGGGTCCACTCGGAGGCCTTGGCCAGGTGGGGCAGCTCCCTCTCCAGGGTGGGCTGTGTCCAGGCAGAGGTGGCCCCCGTGTCCTGTCAGCCCCTGGAGCATAACCCTCTCCCCAGGGTTCAGAGGTGTTGACGGTGGTTGCCATGGATGGAGACCAGGGCAGACCCAACCACATTGTCTACAGTCTCATGAATGGTGAGTCTGGATAGCTCTGCGGCTTCTGGGGTTTCAGCTCTGACTCTGGTGACCAGGGTGAAGTCCCCAAACCCTGTGGCCTGGAGGACAAGATCTTGTGGGGAGGAGGGGCTGAACCCTTTAGCAGTGACTGTATCTGCTTTTAGTTGAGCCCAGCAGCAGGGAAAACAGCCCTGGGGCTGGCAGTGACCTGGGCTGCTTCGATTTCTGTTCCCTTCACCTTGGCACTATGTCTTGGATGGCAGTGGATGACAGCATATCCTGTGATTGTGGAATTGCTGTCTTCCCTTTCTTTTAAACATTTTTTTTTTCTTTTTGGTGGGACTGGGGTTTGAACTCATGACCTTGCACTTGCCAGGCAGGCACTTGTGCCACGGAGCTATCTCCTCGGCCCCTTTCCTTTCTTTTAAAGTCTAGATTGAGTGCATTAAATCCACTGAAGTAAGCACACACACACACACACACACACACACACACACACACACACAGAAAACCATGCATGAGAGAAGGCACACAGTATTGAACCTGTGAGCCAAACAGAAATGAACTCAAGTACCTACCCTGTTGTGCAACCTTACACAAGTTAGCCCTTCTTAGCCTCAGTTTCCCCATTAGCATGACACAGGTGGTGACAGTATTACCTTGTATGAGGGGACTTCCATTAAAGAGCATGTGACTTGACTCCCTTGCTCTCCCTGTGGCGTTATGCTGAACTGCAGCGCACATTTCTGTGACAGGGAGCCATGGAGCTTTTGAAATCAATGAGACATCTGGAGCCATACTGGTTTTGCAGAGCCCAGCCCAGCTGCGCAGGGAGGCATATGAGCTGCATGTACAGGTAACTCCCTCTAGCAGGACCTGCCCAGCAGTCTCCAGCCCTGGAAGGCTACAAAGGTGATGAGATCCAGGCCCTCTCTCCCTGGTGCTCTGTTGGGAAGGTAGACAGATGTTCTCCAAGGAGCTCTTCCTCCACGGGGCTGTAGCAGAGTCAAAGCCACCCTCTATTGAGACAAGAACTCACACAGGAATCATTAGAAAGTAGGAACGGATGAGGTAGGGAAGTAATGCCCCAGTGAGGATCCAACAGGCTGGGCTGGAGGTGGTGGGGCGGAGGAGAGGCATTTCAAGTCATGCAAGCCCCTGCCATCCATCCGGGGGGACAGCACACTTGCAGTAGGGACTGGAGTCCCTGTCAGGCAGCAGGTCAGAGGAAGGTGAGGGTCCTTGTCATGGGTGTAGAGGCCCCACAGCTAGCACAGGGTTGTCCCTGGAGTAGGACATGTGACCTCTGCAGTCCCAAAGAGATCATGACTAGGAGGGTCACATACCCAACTCTGCTGTTCCTCACTTTGAAATTCTACCCAAGAGCACGGAAGGAAGAGCCATTGGAATCTGAGCAGCTGGATTCCATGTAGGAAGCACATCTGGCTGTGTGGGGCTGTCAATCCCCAGATATGGGAAGGGTGTGCCTGGGGGAGATTTCCAGGCACCTGTCAGTCCCCGGAGTGGGAAGGGAACCCCAGGGCTCTGGGTGATTGAGCGACTCAAAGATCCAGGTGCTGATCCCGGCCTAGCACTGGAGAACTCTGGTCTCCTCTTGGTTTGGGGGTCCAGGGTTGGGAGGTAGAGCACTCACACAAGGAGTGAGAGGAGGAGGGGCTGTGGGATGAGGGAAGAGGGTCATAGTAAAATTGCAAGACTGGAAGAGGGTGGATGGCACAGAGCTGGGCAGTTGACAGGCTGTAAGGCAAGGGCGGGGAGCTGCATAGCAGCAGATAAGGTGCCACTTGGAATGTGGGACAGAGTGCGAGTCCAGTCAGAGGGGATCAGTGAGTGTGGGTGCTGGGGACATGCTAGGCGAAGCATCCACTCGTGGGTGCAGTGGGAGGGACTGGGAGGAAGTGACATGCACACTGTGAAAGGCTCAGAAAGACAGAAAGAGGTCATCCTGAGCTTGGCACAGTCGGCCAGGTGCTCAGGGCATGGGCATCACACACTGTGAGGGGAGCGGGTGTCAGAGGCCTGGGAGGGGTCTGAGAAGCCAGCCAAGGAGAACTTGGTGACCTTGGCCAGGGGAATCAAGCCCTTGACAGATGCAGAGGTGCCAAGGTTGGGTACAGCGTGGGAGTGGATGTGAAGTTGGTGAGAAGGGAGGGTGCTGAGACAGCAGCCAGGTGTGTGGGGGTGGGGTGGGGGGGCTGGATCTGGCAGCAAGCTTCCAGATGAGCATTCTCTGGAAGCAGGGAGGGGGCCCTGGGAGAGGCTGCTGGGGCGTCACCACGTGGCTTGAGGTGCCTATGGCTCCCAGCCCTGGCTTTGCATCCTAAATTAGTTATCTAACGCTTTGCAACAAGTTGCTCTGAGTTTAGTGGCTTCAGGCAACTCACACTCGTTTCTCTCCGTGTGCCTGGCTTGGGAGTGCACATTCACCTTGCCTGGCTTCCTGGTGTCAGGAAAACCCGTGTGGCTACCATCAGTGATTGTCAGCAGGGGCTGGGTCTCGTATGAAGGCTGGACAGGGACCAAGGACAGACTGTCTTACAGCTCCCATGCTGGCTGGCCCGACTCAGGACCTTGACAGCCATTGACAAGGCTGGCCCGACTCAGGACCTTGACAGCCAGCCATTGACAAGGAGTGCTGTTAAGTTTCTGCTTCACTGAAACCAACAAAAGCTGCCAGCAAGATGGAAATCACAGTCTGCCATAGTCTCGATATGAAGCGATGTTCAGGTTGTTGGGCACATGTGGTCAGGAGCAAGACAGGGTGTAGGGCTGCACTCAAGGAGAAGATGGCACAAGGCTATGACACCAGGAGCCAGGAAACTGGGGACCAGCAACAGCCCACCTACCACATAGCCATTGCTGTTATCACCAACCCAGGTGACAGAGGTCAGTTCTGCAGGAAGCCCAGCTGCCCAGGCCATGGTCCCTGTCACCATCAGAATCGTGGACCTCAACAACCACCCACCGACGTTCTACGGAGAGAGTGGACCCCAGAACAGGTTTGAGCTGTCCATGTACGAGCACCCACCCCAGGGTGAGATCCTTCGGGGCCTCAAGATAACTGTCAATGACTCTGACCAGGTGTGTGTCCTGCCCTTGGAACTAGTGGGGGTCTGCCATTCCTCTCAGCTCAGCTGGCAGGGACAAACAGGTCACAAAACTCCCAAAGGAACAGAGGGGTGCTGTCTAATCAAAGGAGGTTTGCTTAGCCAAAGAGTGTTCACAGTTAAAAAGTGACATCTCTGAACCTGACCCTCCACCGCATTGCTTGTGATGTGCTGTGACACTTCCAGAGCCAGGGCCGGACCAGGCTTGTGTGTCTTTACCTTGCTTACCCGTCGGAGCCTGCTAGACGTCTCTGATCCTTCATCAACTCACTTTTAGGGCCATTTACCTTTCAGAGTTAAGGGCATATGAAGGCTCCTCTTTTAGTAGGAATATATAAGGTACAATAAAAAATACAGTGAATGTTTAAATCCAAACCATTTATTACATTCAAAGACGGTATTATAGCAACACATATTGTCATTGATCCCCCGCAGTCCTTCACAGTGAACACACTGAGCCCATCATTTTTGCCACTTTCTAAAGCAGCTGTGGAAGTCCTCCTTCCTGAGTGCCTAGTTTGCACTGTCTCTGTCAGAGCTGCCTCAGTGTGCTAAACAGATTCAAAACTTTTACCTTTTGTGGTCATTTGGATTTTGGGGAACAGCGAGTAGTTCCATAGTGCCAGATCCGGTGGCTGAGGCCATGCCATAGTGTTTTTACAAGCCTGCTTATCCGTTGGATGGCACCATTCACCACAGTGTTGACCACGCCTTCTAAAGACACTCACAATAGAAGATAAGAATGATGGGCAAGTACGGTGGACGCAAGGGGGAGTACCCTGTGGGGGCTCATGGCTCTGATTTCAGTGTAGTAAATTTAAACAGTAGGCAAGTATTGTGATCATGCTTCACACACTGTTTCTGTTCTATTTATCTTCCCGGTTTCCTTTTTCCACATGGCAACACCCAGGGAGCCAACGCTAAATTCAACTTGCGGCTGGTGGGACCTGGAGGCATCTTCCGTGTGGTTCCACAAACAGTCCTCAATGAGGCCCAGGTCACTGTCATTGTGGAGAACTCAGCTGCTATTGACTTTGAGAAGTCCAAGGTGCTGACCTTTAAGGTGAGTGGAGTTTCACCCTGTCCAGAGAGGGGCAGTGGGGAAGGCACTCACTGCAGCATTGCCACTCTTTCTTCAGGAGAGTCACCACCATTTCTAGACCTTCACTTCTGCTCTCTGAGCCGCTACAAGTCCTGCTGGCATGGGGAGCAGGCGGTAGGCCAAGGTGAGGGAGAAGAGTGGCCTATAGTCAGGCTCTTGCGAACCACTCCCAGCCCCGGCCTCAGTGAGCTCTGCTTTCTAAACCAAAGCTCTCTCAGGTTGCAGGGTTCCGAAGTCTATGGGAACCACGCTTGTCACTGGCATACCGAGAGAGACAGAGATAAGGAAACCGGGCAATGCTCTAAGCTGGGCAGGAGTCAGGAAGGTGCATACCTATAATTCTAGCACTCTAGAAGGCTGAGACTAGAAGATCACAAGTCTGAATTCAGCCTGTAAAACTTAGTGGCTTAGTAATAGCCCACACTAAAACTAAATAAAAAAGATTAAGGATGAGAAGTTTTTGGGTTTTTTTTTTTTTTTTTTTTTTTTTTTTTTTTGCCTTGCTGGGGATTGAACTCAGGCCCTTACATTTGCCAGGGAAGCACTTATTCTACTGAGCTATCTCCCCAGCCCAAAAGATTAAGGATGTAACTCACTGTGGAGGCCCTAGATTCAATCCCTAGGCTACAAAAAACGTGAAATAAATCATCATTTGTGACAACAACAACCAGACAAAACTCTTAGGAATTACCATAACAAGAGACATGCATCCCCTAAATGGTCGAATCAAGGCCAAATTTCCTAAAGGGAAACAGAAGGCAAAGCATGGAGAACGCAATGGTGTCTACGTCTTTTAAGTGACAATTTTCTGTAAATTAATAAAAATAATCCAAAATGCCATAGCATCAGTCTTAACCTAGAATTTTCTTTGAAAAGGTGACTGAGAGCCTTAATACAATTTTCCTGGTTTTTATCTGGAGAAATAAAGGGATATCCAGATCAGTAGAAAAGAACCCAGGCCCAAGACAGTTGGGAACAATGGGAAAGCTGGCAGTGGAAGCTCCAAGGGAGGGAGGGAAGGTGTGCACCTTGCAGAGTGGCAGGAAGTACCCTGGCTGCAGGAGGAGGGGGTGCTGGTCCAGTTATGGGGAGGCAGGTGTGGGAGGGATCTCAGTGGCTGCAGACACCCCGCGTTTTCCTCCCTCCCCCAGCTCCTGGCCATTGAAGTGAACACCCCAGAGAAGTTCAGTTCCACAGCGGATATTGTGATCCAGCTCCTGGACACCAATGACAATGTTCCCAAGTTCACCTCTCACTACTATGTTGCCAGGATCCGGGAAAACGCCCCTGGGGGCTCCAATGTGGTGGCTGTCACAGTAGGTTTGGGACTGGCCGAGGCCCTGTGGGTGGGAAGGGCCTGTGGAATGAGACACACCTGGGTTCCGTTTAGCTCCCATAGCCCAGGCTCCGCTGTGACCCGCCCCCCCCCCCAGGTGCTGCTTGCCCCTCCTAGCTCCTGTTTCTGCAGTGCGCCAGTTTGCATTGGGGATGTGAGTCTAGACCCCTGGCCCAGGGCACAGGACTCATCCCTTTGGCTTCTCAGTTATAGAGGAGAGACATGTTCTCCAGGTCTTATAAATTCTGGAGGAAAGCATGGGCCCAGAGCAGCCTCTCAGTTCCTGCCCTGCTGGCCGTGGCCCCAATTCCCCTTGCTACCCATTGAAGGCAGACCTCAGTTACAGCAGTTGCCAGGGTGCCCTGGCAACGGAACAGGTACCACCAAGAGCTTTCTCTCTTCCAGGCTGTGGATCCAGACACGGGACCCTGGGGTGAGGTCAAATACTCCATCTATGGGACTGGGGCAGACCTGTGAGTACACCCAGAACCCAGACTAAAGGGCGGTAAGGGACCTGGGAGGCTATGGGAAGACAGGGTCTCAACTAAAGGCAGGGGGACCTGAAAGGGACAGTATTAAGGGCTAGGAAGGCAACCACGGTGCAGGATGAGGAGGCGGCAAGGAGCAAAGGGAAGGAAAGGCCACGCTGAGGCAGAAGGCTGGGAACACACGGTGAGGTGACTGGAAGAGAAGGAAGTCCTGGTCGCAGTGTGGAGCTCGGACCAGTGGCTTCAGGAACCAGACCACAGGAATAGGCTGAAGCAAGAGCAAGCCATGGAGGAGGGGACAGGAGGAGGGGTCGTTAAGCTCAGGAATAACAGGTAGGTGAGGATGGAAAGGATGCAGAGACAGTACGCGGGCGCCGTGGAGAGCACGACGTTCTTCTGCTGTTTCCTGGAGGCGGCTCATCCGTGTGGGCCTGAACCCATCAGGGTGTGCACTGCGCATGTGCGCGGTGTTTCTGATGCTCGCTTTTGTCTCTACCCGTGCCTATGCTCTCTGCCCGGCAGGTTCCTGATCCACCCCTCCACGGGGCTTATCTACACACAGCCCTGGGCCAACCTGGACGCTGAGGCCACAGCAAGGTACAACTTTTATGTGAAGGCAGAGGACATGGAAGGCAGGTACAGCCTGGCCGAAGTGTTTGTCACCCTGCTAGATGTCAATGACCACTACCCTCAATTTGGAAAGAGCATCCAGGAGAAGACCATGGTCCTGGGGACCCCAGTAAAAATTGAGGTAAGTTTTAGGCAGCTGGGCACCCTTAAGCCTTGTCCTAGCTGCTGCTAAGAACCTGTGAACAAACACTTCATGCATGCCTGGGACCATGAGCGGCCTTGAATAAGATGCATTGGATTTGGATTCTCCCCAGGGCAACAGATCACAAGATATTTTATAGACCCTCATCTCCATTCCAGCCAGAAAACCTCTCTAAAAGAGAGAGAGAGAGAGAGAGAGAGAGAGAGAGAGAGAGAGAGAGACAGAGACAGAGACAGAGATAGCAAATGAAAAATATCAACCACAGACAGCCTACGTGTTTGTCTTACCTTCGTTCCTCAAGTTGGTTGTTCGCCCTGGAAGCAATGCGCTTCCTCTGCCATGCACCACTGTTTTCCCAGTGTGGATAAAACATGAACTCTGGAACCTGCAAGCCTTGATTTGTGCCCACCAGCTGCCCTCCTCTGTCTCCTTCCCTGGACAAGTCACTTGGCACTGAAGCTTTTATTTTCTCACTCATGATACGGATTCACCAGTACCCAGTCCCTAGACTTGTCCTGGAAGTGGAACCATGCAGCTCACACAGGGCCTAGGCTAGACCCTGGGTGATGCATACTAGGTCACACACTTTGTACTTCCCCAACTCTGTCTTTGCTAAGTAAGGTCAAGATCACTTCCTGCCACCCCAGAAAGCTCCATGTCCTATACCGATGTGTCCATTGTTCGTAAGTGTTTCCTTCCAAGCCCAGCTATGTCTGTCCCTCCTCATTCACAGGCCACAGACCAGGATGCAGAGGAGCCCAACAACCTGGTGGACTATTCCATCACCCGTGCAGAGCCGGCCAACGTGTTTGACATCGATGCACACACAGGGGAGATCCGGCTCAAGAACTCCATCCTCTCCCTGGATGCCCTACACAATATCACACCCAGGGGGGACCGCACGTGGTCCCTAGAGGTGCAAGCCAAGGATCGAGGATCTCCATCCTTCAGCACCACAGCCTTACTCAAGATTGACATCACAGATGCTGAGGTGGGTGCACAGCCATGGCTAGGGAAAAGAGGCCAAGGGCCAGTCCAGGCCTCTCTGCAACGTAGTCAGAGGGAGAAGGACTGTCTCCCACCTCCTCTGAAGGATGCTCAGTGCTGTCACAGGTTATTGGTGCTGTTAAACACACAGGCCTGGGAGTCAGGTGGAAATTCTAGTCACCATACTTACTAAAGGTGTGACCTGAGGCTTTGCTAAGTCTCCACAGCTTTTCCTGGAACATGGGAAGAATGATGCCTTTTTCACACGGCGCTGGAAGACAGAAGTAAAATTACACGCAGTTTGAAGCTCAGTGTCTGGCACAGTCTTCACTTAGGAGTTTCTAATAAGTTAGGGGTGACTGGTCCGTTTATAGACAAAGGGAAGCAATGGGCTAATCTCCCAGCAATGGAGTCTGTGGGTGCAGGAGTCTGGAAGCAGAAGGTTCATAATATCCTCTGCTCCAGTGTGCTATTTTAGAGAATGGTTTGAACCATATCTTCAGTGTTATTCTGTAAAGAAGCCTATAGTGCTTGGGTTCTCACGCAGTGGCAAACAGGAACACTAAAACATGACCCAAGATTAGGAGGCAGATTTATTTAACGTTGACAGGTCTGGCAGGGAAGCAATCTCTCAACATATCAGGTCCTCACCTCTGCTACTCTAGGACATATAGGATTTGCAAGCGAGAAGTACACAAGCAGAGTATTTGGCAGTTTTTGATTGCTTCTATCTTAGCTCATTATTACTGATTGGCTGAAAGAAAACTACACATCATATCTGCTGCATACTAAGGCAAATGGAAACCCGAGGCAAGCTCGGAATTACACGAAGTGCACAAGTTCAGGGTGCAGGCCAGCTCAGAATTTTGGGAAGCAAGTTTTGAGATAACCTAGAGCTTAGGGTGCTGTTGGTCAGATAAGGGTTCTGTTGGTTTCTGGCATTAGTGGAAGTTAGGAAGACAGATCTGCTCAGGGGAGTAGCTAGTTGCAGGAAATTAAAGTCTGCAAAGTTAACTCTCTGTTTTCCTCTTCACTCAAAGAGTTCCCTGACCGGATAAACCTTTCCAACCCATCAGGCTTGAGAAGCTCATCTCCCCAACCCACAGTCCTATTCTTTGATAACAGCTGAAAGCAGGAATGTCCTGTCTTCTAGACGCTGTCCCAAGACCCCATGGCCGCCTTCCTGCTGCAGACCAAGGACAACCCCATGAAGGCTGTGGGTGTGCTGGCCGGCATCATGGCCATCGTTGTGGCCATCACTGTCCTCATCTCTACAGCCACCTTCTGGCGTAACAAGAAGTCCAACAAAGTCCTGCCTGTGTGTCGCATCCTCCGGAGGCGGCCCAGCCCCGCACCCCGCACCATCCGCATCGAATGGCTCAAATTCAGGAAGACCAAGACTGCCACCAAGTTCATGCTCACAGAGGAACCCCTCAAGAAGACCCGTAGCAACAGCAGCCCAGGAGAACCACCACCACCCAAAGCTCCAGCTCTCCCCCCACCCCCTAGAATGGCACCTGACACTGTTGCTCAGTGGACAGTGCCTACAGTCTCTGGATCCCTCACCCCCCAGAAACCCCAACAGTTACCCAAGCCCCAGGTCATGGGAAGCCCTGTCCGGTCCTCTATGGTCTCTGAGTTGAAACAGAAATTTGAGAAGAAGAGTGTAGACAAGAAGGTTTACTTCTAGCGATACCCTGTGGCCCTGTCTTCCTTTTCCCCTGGTTCTGACCACTCCCCTATTTTCACAGTGATCCCCATCCTACCCTGAAGGTCACCCCTGTATGGGCAACTTTTTGCGCAAGGGACTTCTCAGGTGATAAAATTGGTAACTTCGCCCCATCACCCACATTCTGGGCATGACTGTAGTGAACCCCTCTCTCTAGAATCTTCTCTCTACATCTTCTCACCAACCCATACCTCAAGGTCCCTGGACTTCCTGTGGATGCACTGTCTGCAGTCAAGGAGTGCAGGTCGCAAGACCAGCAAGCATCTGGATCCTGAAGCTCTTTAATGTGCAGGCCTCAGGAGAGCAGATCTGGGACAAGCAGGGGGCAGAAGCCCTGAGAACTCATCTGACCACAGGGCCTCACCCACAGCTGTGGGTACCAGAGAGCCCAGCATCTAGAGAGGTTGTGGTACCTGCCTACCCAATAGGCCCAGCAGTCTGGCTGTGTGGGATGGGCTTGGCTAGGAACATAGCTGATATCCCAAACTGGACTACCTTGGACCTGGAAGCTATCAATGGGATGAGCATCAGGACCCTCTTCAAAAGACGGAAGGTAGAAATGAGGGCTGAGATCTGGGCACTTCTGCTGTTACCCAGCTGTCCACATTATATAACTTTGGGGAAGCTGCTTTTTGTTCTTGAGAGGGGGTCTTGCTGAGTTGCCTGGTCCAGCCTAAAACGGGAGATCTTGCCTTAGGTTTTAGCCTCCCTAGAATCCAGGATTATAGGGGCCTACCACCCTGCCCAGTTTGGAGAAGCTGTTTAAACTCCCTCACCTCCATCTTCCACATCTGGAAAACGAAGGAAGTAAACCCTGCGAAAACTGCCACGTGAGGGTTTTAGCTCCACACAAATTGACATCAAGGTGCTTGGAGCAGTCCCTACCAGAAGTATTAGACTCTCACTGAAATTCTCCTTGGTTCCCCCAGGGGTGCAGGGGCAGCAGAGCAGACGATGGCTTTGTTCTTGCCCTCACACCTTCCCTTCTCTCTCACCCCATGCTGCTGCTAGGGAGAACAAGTGGGGCGCAGCAGCATTCAGTCCAGGCCTGCAGGAGCAGTCTGTTCAGTACCACAATGTGTTGGTAGCAGGGGTCCAGTCTGAGGACCCCTAGCTCCTCCGAGAGCTCCTCTAGCTGGGGTGTGACAGTCTGCCAAAAAAGAAATCCTGCAGAGCCACCATGGATAATTCATTGAGCTTCTGTTCCTGTCAAGGATGCTATGTATGCACGCCCACTTGCACACAGGGAGAAACTAGGGGGACACTGCTTTGCATTTGCTCCACCCCCAAATCTGTATCTAGACTGCAAAGAATGCATGTGGACAGGCAGTACCCATATGGCTTTGTTAGAGTGCTGTCTGTGATTTAAAGTATGACCAAGGCGTGCTGCCAGTATATGGACACACAGTATTAGGGATCGTGAGCTCTGGGGCACCGGATCAGTACTGTCCAGCCCATGTTTCAGAACTATGGTGGACCAAGGTTATCTCTCCAGGGAACACAGGAGCACCTACGTGCATGCAACCACTCTCTTTCGTAAGTGGAAAATAAAATCTGTAACCTGAAGGACAAGCCAACCTGCTGCTGCTTTCATGTATGTTCCCTGGCTTATGCAGACCCACGGCCTGGTTCAGCCTTCCTCGGGCTCCTCGCAGCTCCTCCAGTCAGTGAATGCACCCCTGACTCCCGGATCTGACTCTTAACCGAGGCTGCAAAATCTGGTCCAAATTGCCCGTGTGCATGTCAAGCCGCAGCACTCTTGCAGACTTGCCGGGGGAGGAGGGCGCTGTCTGGCCAGCAAGGGCCACAAATGTGGTCAGATTGGAGAAGCGCACCAGAGAGTCAGGCCCCCCGTCCCAGTGAGTAGGGGACAGTGAGTCAAGGAGCTGCCTACATGGCCATGCCTTGTAGCTGACACAAGGTCAGGCCTCCTGGTAAGAGCGGGGAAGCAGGAAGAGTGGCTGAGCAGAGCCTCCCACAGCTGGCCCTGAGAAGCGAGCACTAGTCCCACAGGCATAACCAGCACCTGTATCTCAGAGAGACCTGCTGCCATTCCCTGTCCCCTTTTTCTGAGCTCACACTTTCTGGCCATATGCTGTAATACAATGCATTTGCACATCAGCAGCCCTTGGTATGAATTCAGGATCTGCCACTCCAGTGCCTTTGGGCACAAGACCAAGTCTTCTAGGCCTCACTCTTCTTAACCATACAAGGTACAGAGACAAGTCCAGGAGGCACTAATGCATGCTAAGCTCCTCGTGCTGCTTTGTAGCTGCTCGTACTGGTTTTGTATAGTTGCTGTCCTATAAGGAGGTGTCTGAGCACTGCTGGCTGTGATCACATCCTGGAGGAAAGGAGCCTCTTCATGCAGCCTCTCCCCAGAGCATCTCCACCCATCCACAGGCCCAGGCCATTCCTTTGTATCAGAAGAGAAGATAAGAGGAGAAAATAGTGGAGGGGAAGGGAAAGGAGAGGAGGGGAGGAGGGGGGGGGAGAGGAGAGGAGGTGTGGGAGGTTGAGGCAGCCATTGCAGCCTGTGACTGTGCAGCCTACAGCCCACATTCGAATGCCTACACTCTAGGGCAGTGAGAGATCCTACAGGGTCCTGTCCTGAACCAAAGCCAACTGGTGGATCGTTGGGAGGAGTTCCTACCCCCACATCACCAGGGACTTCAAAGATTCTGTCTCTCCAATCAATGGAAGTTGTTTTGGAATTGGGGTCTCACTATGTTGCCCAGGCTGGTCTTGAACTTGTGCATTCAAATGATTCCTCCTACACCAGTCTCTCAAATAGCTAGGACCACAGGCTTGTGCCACCACACCTGGCTGCATGGTAGTCTTGTCTGAAAATCTGCAAATTCCCTGACCAGGGAGGTTGTACAGGGACCATGGAGCTGATGCTGTTGCAGATCAAGGCAGGCAGACTGGTGTGTAAGCTCAGGGATCCTCTTAGGAGACTCAGAGAGGCCTAAGGGGGTGCCCAGGGGCCTGGCTTCCAGAGTGAGGTGGCCATGGCTTCAGCCACCTGAATCGGATACACAGAGGAGAGCAGTATCGGGACGATGCTGGGACACCTGTGTGACTCCATAGAACCATGGGAATGCCCCTCTAGCTAAACGGGTCCCGCCCACCTATTCTTCAGATCACACCTGTGGACATAAGAGGTCTGAGTATCACCTACACTGGGTCGAGGACAAGGTGTCACAAGACAGAAGAAAACAGAAAAAGGGCCACATCTCTCCAGGAAGGGCTCCACTCTCAATGTAGCCTGCTTACAAATGTCTCCCAAGTCCAAGACACCTGCCTTACACTGAAGAGACATAAATTTTAACTAGACAAGCTTCCTATGAAAATGGCACCTGGATCTGAAATGGCAGAACCCTTAAACATGGACTGAAGGGATTGAGAGATTCGGGCTGTGGGAGATAAAAGGAATTAAGATGCATTATGTACATGTGACAACTTCTCATAAGAAATATGTTATATATTACAAACATGCACTGCTAAAAATATAAATCTTAAAAAGAAATCCCCCAAAGTGTGAATTAAATAGAACATGTGAAAGACATTTGTGTAGCTATCATGTTATCCCATGTACCAGTGCTTCCCTGCTTACAATGGGGAAACTTGTGGTAAATGGAAAATAAATTAAAAATGTATTTAAACGTAGATGTGGTGTGCTGGAGAGATGGCTCAGCGGTCTGAAGCGCCTACTTAGGCAAGGTTAGGCAACCGCAGGGACTGCAGTTCAATCCTTGGCACCACATGTTGCACCAGCCCCACTCCCAGGGCAGGCTGAGCTGGCAATAAATTAATAATAATAATAATAATAATAATAATAATAATAATAATAATAAACAACCAACTGGACATGGTACCATAGACCTGTAATTCAAGCACTGGGGGGGTGGGGTGGGGGAGCTGAGGCAGGAGGATTACAAACCAAAGCCCAGTGTGGACAATTTCGTGACTTAGGGAACCCTGTATTAAAATAAAAAATGAGATATGAGCTGGCGATATAACCCCATGCAAACGCCTTGGGTCCAGCCCCAGTGCCCCAGTGAAAAGCTGAGCCTTTTAGACACTTCACTGACCAAACATTCTTGCCCATCCACACAGGGAGCAGCTGTTCTCATGTTAGCAGCCACCGTATGGCAGCCCTAGAACCTTTACACCACAAATCACTAGCCCTGGAGAAGACCAAAATTCAACACCGGAAGTTCAGTTTCCACTGACTGAATAGCATTTTCGTACCACTGTACGTTCGAAAATATCATCCGTCGGCCCATGGAACATCCAGGAGCACCTGCGATGTGAACTCTTGGAAATTTTCATCAATCAGGGGCTTTAAAAAAAAAATCAGATTCTTTACTTCCCATTATGAATCTTTTATTTTACTTTTTTCATACTTTGTGTTTCTCACATAAGAGACACCATGGGACGTTCATGCCTGCGTGTCTGATGTATTTCGCTTAACATCTTGCTCTCAACGTGCGTCCGTGCATCAAGAGGTGGAGGGAGGGAAAGGGGATGAGAAAAGAATCCGAAATGGGTTATGCGGAGTGCCTCCTCTACAGGAGGAATGTAAGCGTCATGTGGGGAAACATGGGCTAAGAAATATAAACCCGAAAAGACACTATCGATTCCCAGACCTCTGTCAGTCGTATCCCCACCCCCGTGTCCGCGTCCGAGTTCGCCCCTCTGGCTCTCTCTGCTAGGCTGGCTTCTGCTCCACCCACCGCTGGTTCTGCACTTGTCCAGCTCCCATCTCCCAAGCTCCCCGGCAGAGGGCCATGCTCCCTGTCGCCTCCAGGGGGCGCCAGTTCACTGCATGAAGGTTGCACTGCTCAACCCTAACCTGGTATGGAAGGAAACCGCTGAGGTCAATGCAAGCGCTGCCTCTTGGCAAACCCTCAGCTCACCACTCATCAATGAACTCTCTCCATAAGTTTGTCAGGAGGGAAAAGGACAAAGAAAATGTGGGATTTACGCACCATGGTGGCCAGATGAAAACAGCCCAGAAGCCGAAGAAAGAAGAATGATAGATCTGAAGGGCTGGCCAGAAAGCTCAGCGGATTAAAGTGCTTGCTTAGGCAGATACAGGGAACAGGGTTTGATCCCTGGTTTGCCATGCAGCCCCTGGGGCGCACTGAAACAACAACTGAAACTGGCTGTGGTAACGCACACCTATAATTCCAGTGCTTGAGAGGCTGAAAACAGGAGAATCACTACGAGTCTGATCTGTGCAGTGAGATTCTGTAGACCCTGTACTACATACATTAAAAAAAAAGAATGATAGATGTGAAAATGTATGCTGTCATCAGTTTTTAAAGGCAAGGCGATGAATGCTTGTATGCCCAGCATTCAAGAGCTGAGGCAGGAGAATCCCTGGGAGTTGAAGGCCAGTCTGAATTACAATAGTGAGACCTATCTTTAAAAATAGTTATTTCCACTAGCATTGACTTTGACAAATCCTGACAACAGATGCCTCAGTAAGGAAGGTCAGTCCTTGCCTTTCTGCTCCTCTTTGATGAAGCAATAGGAATAGTGATTATTTGTTGTTTGTTTGTGGCACTGGGGTAGAACCCAGGGCCTTCACACTGGACTATATCCTCAGCCTTTTTTATTTTCAGGCAGGGTCTACTAAGTTGGCCCGGCTGGACTTGAACCTGCAAGCCTCCTGCCTCAGCCTCATCAGGCATAATAATCCTCTTTTGAGTGACCCCGAGCCACTAGAAGATAATGCCGGGTGAATCACTGAACTTTTCAGACTTAAGTTTCTTGGTCTATAAAAATGGGCATTCAGTCATCCTTACAGGATAGAGCATGTCAAATGTATGTCAATGTCTCATGTAAACATGTATCTAGGATAGGGCCATGCAAACAGAAATATCTGCATGTCTTCACTTCTGGCCACTGTGTAGAATGATGCCATTGTACGTGAGTCAGAGGCCCAGCTCCTGGAGGATGAAGTGTGGCCACCTTTTTGCTTGCTACCCACACATGTGAAGCTACCTCAGCAGCAACTGGAGCTGAGTTTCAGGGCCTGCACACTGCCTCATTCCTACCCATGGCCTGGAGGGTCAGCTGTTGTCTTCCCCATCCCCCTGCAGGTCCCTGGGTACCTGGCCATCCTCACAGACAGCCATGTGGTCTCTAAAGGAGCCATCTTTGCATGGTGGCCTTGCCCTGGGGCACCTGGGGGGTCTCCTGTGGCGAGGACAGCAGTGACGACACCAGCGGCAGGCACCCTGGGCTGCCCACACATAGGCACCCACGGGCACAACCAGCAGCACGGCACACAGCACCACCGTGGCATGCAGCAGGCGCTCACGGCCCTCTAGCGCATCTCCGACACTGCCAGTCACAAAGACCACACATGGGCCCCGGTGAGGGCTGCGGCTGTCTGGGCTGAGACATGCCTCATACTTGGTGCCAGGAAGGAGATCGTCCATGGTGTAGGAGTGGATGCCGGGCCCAAGGTGCACCACTTCCTTCTGGCTGGCTTCGTCTGAGGCAATGCGGAGCGTGAAGCCCTGTTCCTTGGGGGTGTGGGCCACTGTGAGCCACTCCAGCAGGACCCCACGAGCTGTGTGCTGGGCCACGCGCAGCTCCATATGGGATGTGGAAGGAGCGGAGGCTTCGGACAGCTCCTGTGCAGACTGGACGTGCAGGGAGATGGCCTGTGTGCTGCGACCAAGGGCGTTGGAGGCCATGCAGGTGTAGTTGCCGCTGTCCACCGGTTGCGCAGTTGGAATGACCAGTTCAGACAGGACAGCATCTTCTGCAGTGCGCAAGGTCAGCACTGGGTGGAGAGAAGAGCAGGACAGTTGTGCACTTCTCCAGTGGGCAGCTGGGAGCCAGGGCCATTCAGTGGTAGCCTGCTAGTTTTTATTTGGCAGTACTAGGGCACTGAACCCAGGGCTTCCACACTGAGCCACATTTCTGGCCCTTTTAAAAACATTTTAACACAAGGTCTCACAAAATCATGAAGTTGCCCCGGGTGGACTCCAAGAGTGCTAGCATCACAGGTGTGTGACATTATGCCTGTCGGGTAACCTTTCACTGAGTGCTTAGAGGATGCCAGGTGCTCCCCCAGAAAAGCCATAAAATACAGATTAGAGAAACCCACAAATTTACCCACACTGAGGCATGCAGACACGCGAGTCTTCTCTCTAGGAAGCCACTCTCCCAACATCTGTAGCAGCCCCTACCATCTGCTGAGCCTAAGACCATGGCTCTCTAGGTTTCCCACAGTCCTATGGTGGAGTGATTCTGTGAGCCCCCAGAAGTGCATCTTTTTATCTTATAGATGTGCAGTACTTCACAACCAAGGCCCTGGGTTCCTGTCCCTTACTAAGTGTGTGGTCCTAGGAAAAGTGCCCAAATTCACCTGGCCTCAACTGCCTTGTCAGAATGGATTGACAGTAGCACAGGTTTGACTGCGAGCCTTCAGTAGTCCTTGCTGTTATTTCTGGGAGACTGGATATAACAGAATTTCAAGGTAATCACCCCTGTAATCAAGCAACTCAGGAAGCTGCAACCGGAGGATGGGACACTTAAGCCTAGTTCCATCAGCTTAGTCATTTGTGAGACCTTGCTTCTAAATAAAAAGTTTAAAAAAAGAGTTGGAAATGTAGCTCAGTACAAAGGTCAAACTCCAAGACTGCAAAACAAAACAATGACAAAATCAGTCTAATAAGGTTTGATCAGCACAGTGGTAATAAATGAAAACGCAGTCAATATCTAGGACTTCCCAACTTTGCTCCGTGGTAAGAACTAGCTGGAAGCAGAGGATGTGGGAATCTGTAGTCATATTTGTAGCCACTGACTCACAGGACAAGAGGTTGGAAATGATACTTCAAACAAGCACCCTGAGTGATTTTGCTGAGGCAAGTTTAGGAAATAAGGGATTCTGATACTCTCTAGAATCAGTTCTAATTTTCATTTGTAGGATTCTAAAACTTCCAGTATGGTGTTTTGTATCCAAAACGCTCTCAGATATTTTTATGGATAGGCAATTCTCTAACATTTGTATGCTATTAAAAATCAGCCCTGACATATACTTATATATAAGTGACCTAAGAATATCTATTTGTGGTCATTTGAAATAGTTCCACTAGCAGAACCCTCTCCTGGAATCTTTTCTGTTGTAGAGAGTTAATCCTGGCTCTCCTAATCTTGCCTGCACCTGCTTGTCGACACAGCTGGGACCTTCCTAATGAGGTGGGCTTACTGCATGCTTTTCCCTTCCTCCCAGAGAAGCTGCGAGAATGCACACAGCTTACCAGCAAATTCTCTCCACGTGCTCAGCGGGTAGGACCACACAATGGTTGGTGAGGGGCTGGCCTGGGCCAAGCACTGTAGGGTCACATTCTGTCCTGCCCGGATGCTGAAATTGGCACGAGTTGAGATCTTTGGCTTCATGCAAACACTGGGCTCAATTTCATGAAAAAGCTGTCCAGCTTTAGAGAGAGGACCCTGGCATATCAGGTAGGAGTTCACCAGAATGATGGGGAAGTTAATGGACTTGACAAACCGGACAAGTCCCCTTAGTCGACAGTCACATTCCCAGGGGTTGTTGTGCAGTGCAAGCACCATGCTGGAGAGAATGCTGTCCCCGCACGCAGGATGCCAGTGTTTCCGGTAGGTCAGCCAGTTTACGAAGACGTTGCTGGATACGACAGTCAGTCTGTTGGAGGACAGGTCAAGGTAGGTGAGCTTGCCCAGGAACTGAAGAGCCTGCTCCGGAAGTACATCGATCCTGTTGTGTTTCAGATCCAGGACTCTCAGGAGAGGGGTGGCGTGGAATGCTGTCCATGGTACTGACCGGAGTTTGTTTCCCTCCAGCCTTAGCTCTCTGAGTTCCGGCAGGTGGTCCAGGGCTCCTCGATGGATCATGGTGACATTGTTAAAGTTGAGCCAAAGGTACTCCAAGGTGCTCACGTTGCTGAAAGAGTCTCGGGAGAGTTCAAATAAGGGTGAGTTTTCAATTCGCACTTGCTTGAACTCTTCGGGAAGGTTGCCTGGAATCTTCCCCAAAGAAACAGATATGCACAGCAGAGCCCTGTAAAACACAAACAGAAAAGCTTTGAGAGAAATCTCAGGAAACTGGAATGTGGTATCCAATAAATCCTGATGTAACTTAGATGAAAAATATTTATTTGAAATAAAAGAGACCAGTTTGGATTTAAAATCGCCAGTTCATCTGAGTACAGAACTAGTTAAAATGGATCTCATGGATATTTTGCTTATTTGCTGGACAGTTCTAAGCCTCTATCTACTCCATATCATCCCCAAGCAACTTCTGTCTCCTTTAATCCTGAGTGCCCTGCCAGCACCATGCACCTGCCGAAACTCTCCTCTGAGCAGATGCAGCCTGGCACACAGACAGGCTGAGATGCATGTGTATTTAGAAAGGCTAGGATTAGAAGGAAATACTGAAAAGCCGCAGCCATATTTCTCTATAAGAAACTACCCTGTGTGTTTTTAGTAATTATGGCTCCAGCTTCCAAATGGCAAATCCTATTATGGGTAATCCACGGTGATCTGTGGTCATGTAGGTCAGCAGCACCAAAGCCCCGGGATGTCCTGAGGTCTACTAAAGCCTGGATCACAGGTTCAGGCAGAACCCAGACAGAGTGCAATGTGTCTTAACTAAGCCATAAAATCTACCCATTGTCTGGCTCGAGAGTTTGGAGAGCAAACCCTAAGTCAGATGACCAACTCCATGCTGATTCTACTTTCTCTGATCATCTTACCAAGAAGCGTGAGAAAAAAGGGGGGGGTATAATTCCAAGCACTTAACCAAGGATGTAACTAGAATCCATTAAATACTTCACCACTCATTGTTATGGTTTGTCTAGGTGTCCCACCAAAGCTGCATGCAGCCATGTAGCAGGTTTCTGGAGTTATGATTGATTCCTGGTTCATCCAGTGCTGTGGCTATGCGTGTGAGTGCTGCACTCACCCCGGGGCAGGCAGCCTGTATGCAATATAGGAGACATAAGGGAGGGAAAGAGGCTCGCTCTTTGTGTTTTCCATTTTTGCTCTTGTTGCTTTTGCTGTTTTCTGCCATCATGAATTTTTGCCCTCTGCCATGTATCACCCTGCCTCGGAGCCAGCTGAGTATGGTCTGAAACTTCCACAAGCTATGAGCAAAACAAACTTTTCATTTCTTGATTTCAGGCATCGGGTATTTTTGTCCCAGCAACAAGAGAAAAGTAACCAAGACACTCACAATTGGTTCTCCAAATCAGAATTTTCAACCGTTTCCTCGAAGTGAAAGAAGAGGATGAGTAATGGTGATTGTTGCTGTCATGGCTTTTCTCCCCAGAACTTTGAAGGAGTAGTTCCTCACAAAAGGTAGTTTAAATATATATATTCAAAGCTTTGTTATTATTTTCTTGGAGTTTTCCTGAATGCCATGTATTTTGTTTATCACAAAATGAAACACCTATGTTTTCTAGTGATATGCATCTGCTTTGTGTGGTACTTTCTAAACTTTATTCATGTCACACACACTCTTTGGTCATCTGCTCTACCATACACTTGCTAAGTGCAAGAATGAAGTGGTGAGAGAAACTACTACAGACCCTGTCCCCTGTGGGCTGCTTTCTTGCTTGTGCTTCTGAGTGTGAGGGTTTTGCAATGTCATTAACTTCTGAGTCTCAGTTTCTCTTCTGCAGTGTGAGAATATTAACAAAGCTCTCAGTGTTCCTAGGAAATGTTAAGTTATGTAAAATAAAGCACCTAGATACAGAAGTTGCCTGGTAATTCACTTCCCATAGCAACAGATTTTTGAAAAACAGAACTACCTACTTCCCTATCAATAGAGATACTTTCAGTTGAACACTGCAATACTGTGGTTTCTTTTAAGACTCATGATATACATTATACCCTACAAATGGCCTCAGCAAAAAAAAAAAAAAAAATCCGCTTAGTGGCCGACCACTGGGAGGGAAATGGGTCACCAGCTAAGCTGATTACATTCCAGGCTTTCTACTCAATGCTGGATACATTTGCTGGTGTTCCCTGTCTCACCCTATGGTCTGGGTGGACCTTTGGAATTGCTCTGAGGTAAAAATCCAAAACAGTTCTATGGCCACAAAGTTTAGCATGAGCATGAAGTGGTGCTGCCTGGATCCTCCTTGCAAGAAATGAGCTGATGCTGAGCTACATGAGTGCTTGTACAAGGTCGTGGGCTTCCCCCCAGGATCCTCATACTTGGGAGTGAGGGTGGTGAGAGCTCTAGAGCTGCTAGTCAGAAACCACAGGGAGTCGTGATAGTGACAGTGTGTCACTTTTGCCAAGTCAGGGTTGTTTCATGGAAATATGTGAGTCAACCTAAAGGGACTCAAAACCATAGTGAAATCCCTCTTCTCCCTTTATCTCCTTCCTAAAAGCCTAAAGAATATTTTTCATTCCCTATAATGTCTACTCTGTCTATTCCATGTTAATCTTTTCACACAAATCCAGCTCCATTAATCTTCCCAACAGTGGCTGAGAGTTGTGTAGGGCACCCAACTGGCATGTCTTCTCTGGAGTCACCTGGGCTCCTCTCCTAACTTTTCTAGTTTTCCAAGTTTAGTATAAGGGTGTAGGGAGCAGCTAGGTGGAGGAGATAATACAGGAGAGTAAGGACAAATAATGGTAGCCTGTGTCATGCCAGTTAGCCTAAGTAACTTGGAGTTATGGGTAATCCCTAAATTCAGGAAACACTGACAACAAAAGGGAGGGCTTTTGTCTATATTTCAATGCCATCTCATCTCCTACCTGATGCTTTCAGGAACTCAGCTGTCAAGGTTCTTTCATTTTATTTATTTTTGTTTTGTTTTGTTTTGTTTTGTGGTACCAGGGATTGAACTCAGGACCTTGCACTTGCCAAGCAAATGCTTATTCTACTGAGCTATCTCCCTGGCCCTCTTAGAGTTCTTTTTTTTTTTTTTTTTTTTTTTTTTTTTTTTTTTTTTGTGGGACCAGGGTTCGAACTCACGACCTTGCACTTGCCCAGCAGGCGCTTGTGCCTTGGAGCTATCTCCCTAACCCCCCTCTTAGAGTTCTTGATAGGGACAAAGTCATGGGAAAGGGCTTACTTTCCCATACTTGTGAATAGTTAGATATACATAGTTGCTAGAGACAGCTCTCTGGCTTGCCTTAAAAGAATTTTAAGAGATTGCCCTATCTGTTCATTTGGCAAATGTCTCTGCATCCTGATCATTAGCAGAACTTTGAGGTAGTCTTCAAAACTGGACAGTCTATTAGGGTCCAGACATTGTCCTTTATTTTGCTCATGCTGGAGCCCTTTCCATGTTCCCCATCTGCTACTGACCCTATTTGAGGTGGTCCCTTGGCCACCTGTGCTCATGGTGTGCCTGTGCCCCATACATGGAAGACCACATTTCAAGCCTCCTCGAGACGTGCAGGTCAGCAGCCCCATGTTTTGGATGCTAAATGTTAAAGAAAATTCCCCTGTGTAACTCTCCAGTTTCTCTTCTTCCTTGTGGCAAAACCATTGCTATCCAGGCTGTGCGGCCTCCCTCAGGCTGAATGTTTGCATGAATAAATGAAGCAGAGCTTCCCTCTGCCCACACTTGTCACTCGCAGAAGTGCACTCGGTAGGAGCAGCAGCCGATCACCACGTGTTCAGCACAAGCCCACCCTATCCTGCTACAGAGCTCTGGTAACTCAGTAGGATGTGCTCAAGGGCTTGCAACTCATGTTAGTCTTTAACTGATTTCAAGATCGTTAAAACCAAGACCAATCTTTGCACGAACTGTTCACTGAATCCCTCGATTGAATACCAGCACACAAGTCCTGCTGTCTGTCTTTGTAGACCTTGCTACTTAGGTGGGCAGGTGCAGATGAGTGACACTGGACCTGTCTTCTGCCTTGTCATGAGAAAAGTAACAAGGCTGTCATTGGAAAGAGATGAAGTGAGCATGCAGTGATTCAATTCAAATCCAACGTAGACTTCAGAGGGTCAGACATCTGAGGACCACAGTAGCGAAGGCTGGAGTACAGCACTGGAGGACCGGAAGTTCCTTGTGTAGGACACTGCAGGATCAGTCAGTTTGCCGAGTGTGACTCATACTAACCAGACATACGCTAGAGATTAATATATAAACCAGGAAACGTTTATTTTTGCAATGGAAATTTTAAAGTGATTTAAATATTCATGAGCACAATTCAAAATGATTCTTTTTTACAGGAAATACATAAAGTGAAGGCTAGCCATTGAGTACAGGGAGCTTGGCCGTCTAGGAACTCAGGATCATCGAGACCACAAAGATAGGCCTGATGAACCATCAGAAAGTTTCAGATCTATTTCTTTGTCTGTCTCCCTGTCTCTGTCTGTCCGTCTGTATCTGTCTTTCTCTCTCTGTCTCTGTCTCTCTCTCTCTTTCCCTAATTATTGCTTTCAATTTCCTAATTTTTCCTCAAGCAATTCAGTACATCTAGTTGCATATTAATTGTCTTTTGATCAATTATTGTTTGATATTGATGGACTCTAATGACCGTTTAAGCAACATATTATTTCAACAAGTGGCTGTTTTCATTGGTTGAGCTTACATTTGTTCTAATTTGTAGGGAGCTGTCGGCCACTCTTATACACCAATCAATCAGAAAAGAGCCTTGAGCATTCAAAGACACAGTAGAAAAACCTATACAAATCTAGGAAAGGTTGTCAAAACACAGCCTGTGGGTCAAACCCTTGTCACTTGTTTTTATAGGCAGTATTTTAACGAAACAGATCGATGTCCATTAGCTAATGTACTCCCTGTGCCTGCTTTTTCACTCCATCAGCCGAGTTTCGTAGCAGTGACAGCGACTACCATATTTGCTGTCTGGTTTTCCTTAAAGGAAACATGCACAGGCCATAAATGGAGACCATAGTATGCTTTATATTTAGAAAATGCTCAGTGTGATGCAGAGTCTCTTACATGACAACAGCCAAAAAAAAAAAAAAAAAGTTACATGGGCTATGCATGTGCCATTCCCCAAATGTCCTCATTTGTCACCCAAAGGCCTGACACCAGGCACCCTGGCTGCTGCCTCATGGAAGCCCCACCCTGCAGACAAAGACCAAGCTGAGGCACCTGCGAGAACGTTCACCCTCTCCTATGCTCAGAGTCTGCTCAGTGGTTCCCGAGCTTTAGGTGAAATTGAACATGAAACTTCCTGTGCAGGAGCCTAAGGAGGAGGCAGCAAGGCCTGAGAGACTCTCAAAAATGCTGATAAGTTTCAGTGTCACTATGGGACAGAGGAGAGCAGGCTGCCAATGGTATTGGATGTGACCAAATTCTCTGCCATTAAGTGTCTCTCGGGTCTCTCCAGTGTGACACACTGGGGACAGATGCAAAGGGGTCCCTTCGGGTACCTTTCAACCTCCAAAATTTCTTGGGGATCTCATCTCCAGGCAGAGTAGCACCCGGAGAATAAATGTAGGGCTCAGTGAGGACCCATGGGGGGCACCTGGAGCACGTGTGTGAGTCCTGTGAAGGCAGTGAGTACAGATGAGTCTCACACACAGAGAGACTGCGATGCAAGGGCCAGCTGCGGGCATCAGGGTCCGTGAGATGTGGTGCAGGCGTGGGTGACTGTCCGTGGATTCTAGAGCTGCCATGGCTGCGTGGGCAGCAGAATAAATGAGAATCTGCTCAGCAAATGCCTGGGCTCACTGTCAGCCCCACGGAGAAGGGACCTTACTCATCTGTGTAAGGTGGGTTTGGCTCTGAGACTCACTTTGGCAGACAGAACATGGGCAGAAGTGGCAGTGTGCCAATTCTGGGCTAAGAACCTAAGAGGCATCACTTTGCAAGTCTGCTGCTTTCTCTGATGCTATATGACCTCCTTCTGAGAGAGAAGCCTGCCCCAGGTGACTACTGCTGCTCTCCAAGAGCTCTAAATGGAACACCCAAAGCAGAGCCAGTCCAGTCAACCTAACACCCATGGGTGTGAAAGCATGTACTACAGAGCTTTTGATTTATTTGTTACACAGCAAAACTGACTGACACACACACATTACTTAACCTCCTGTTTGTCCTTCAGGAACACAGAGAAAAAAATGGCATCTTTTACAAATGTTATGAGAGTTAAACAAGTTAATGCAGATAAAGTGCACAGAACATGTCCTGGCATTCAGTCAGCATTTTGTGCCAGGAGTTGGTAGTGGAAGTGTGAGTAGGTGTCCGGGCAGGAGTTGCCCGCGACACTCAGCAGAAGTACTCATTGATGCGTCTGCCGGCCTGGGAGTCTAGGCTGGAGCGAGCAGAGAGGAGCCTGTCAGCCTCGCCACTGAGGCTCTGCCTGGATAGCTCCTCGGAGCCATCTTCCCCGCGAGCCAGCCTCTCTAGATGCACGTAGGCACCCGCTGCCTCCCCAGAGCCTCGCGCACGACACTTGCGGCAGCGTCTGCGGAGCGCCCCGCAGCACACAAGCAGCGTGGGCGGCAGGGCGATGGTGGCCGCCACACTGATCACTACCATGTTGATGAGCCGCTGGGTGCCCTCGGCATCCGCTACCTCATCAGTGGAGAAGATGACGCACTGCTCCTTGCGTGGCACCTGGCCTCGCACGCACACGCACGCCACGTACTTGGTCTTGGGGGTCAGCCCCTGGATGGTGACACTGGTCATGCTCGGCTGCACGATCACCCGCTGCATGTCACGCTGCCCAAAGACACCATAGAAGACACTGAAGGCTGTTGTGTTCCCAGCCTGGGGTGCCTTCCACACCAGGGACACGCTGTCGTAGGTGTCTCCCACCACCTTGAGCGACCTCACCACGGGCGCCCCCTGCTCCTGTGAGGACTCCGCCGGTGCATCCAGCTGGAAGTGCTGCAGGGCCAGCTCCTGCTTCATACTGGGCATGGAGGGCCTCGTGGCCAGCAGGGCAGGCTTGGGCACATGGGGCACATGGGGCGCATGCCTGGCCACCAGCTTGTTGTAAGCAGCAGCCTCTCCTCCAATACCGGTCCTCTCCCACCTCGCCTCTGGGCTCCAGCTGTCTTCTGTGGGGGTCTGGGGCTCAGTGACAACCAGGGTGACGAGCGTCTCTGAGGCCCCCAGGAAGTTCTTGGCCTGGCAGACGTAGTCCCCAGAATCAAAGTGCGACACTGCAGGCAGGTCCAGGAGAGTCCAGCTTGAGCCATCGCTAGAAATTTCCTGGTGCACTGGGAGGAGGAGGAGGAGAGACAGATGTTCAAGAATAGACATCCCAGCGGGCCCTCGCTCCCTTCCAGTGCCAAGCTGTCCACACAGAACGGGGGACCCTGTGATCCCAGAAACACTGCCTGGTGATTAGCTTTCAACCTTGGCCAAGGCCCAGGCCCTTATCTTGACAACCTATAACTTTGGCTTAGATCAGCAAGAGGACATGGGATCCAATTTGGGGGAGCCCCTGGAGCTCCAGGCCGAGGCAGAGCCTAAAAGTAAAATGCCTTCTAAAAGGAGTGATCAAAAAACAGGGTGCTTGTTTACATTTTTAAACAATCTTATAGCTTTGTGTAGTGGCAGTGTCATAGCCAGTGAGGTTTATCTGAGGCGTGACTATTGCTATTTGAAAAATCTTATTACACTGAAAGGTACACTAAGAACAGTGGGGTGTATATGTGAGAGGTGAGCAAGATGAGAGGACTCGGGAATTAATTGCAATGAGTCTTTTATTGTAATTTGTTTAAAAGTTTAGATGTCCATATTGCTTTTTGATCTTCAGAGGCTGAGGGTTCTGCGGTGGTAACACCTGGTGAAGCCTCCTGGGGGCAGTAGCTGGGGTGAACCTGAGTAAATGGCCCAGCTAGGGACCCTCCAGTCACAGCTTCTGCCATTCAAGCACCCTCACCAGTCTGTCACACAGTGCAGCTTTTGGTGCCATCTTGTTCCCGATTTCAAAACCATTGTAGACAGCAACAGCTATCAGCCTAGCGGAGGGCAAACTGCAGGAGGAGGAGGTAGAGGAGGACTCCAGGTTCTGTGGCCAGGGGCTACAAAATCATTTGTCCTCCACACTCTTTGTCTGAAACTGTGACTCTAACCCACAAGTGCCACAATGACAGACCTCAGCTCTCTCTGCCCACACGACTTCACAGAAACAGCACCTGCCTTGGAATCAGTGAGGCTGTGCTGGGATCTTCCACTGGCTGTGCGAGATGACCAAGCCTGCAGCCTCTCAGAGCCTCCACTCCCTCATATGCCAAATAAGGATAAGCAGGTGAGATGGGTAGGCCTGATGCAATAATGACAGACTCACACAAAGAGCTTGATCCCAGTAACCTGCATCCTCTGGTGACACTGGCTTAATATTCACAACTGGGAAATGTACTATAAGCATTAAGTGTAATCATAGTGCCTTTTCTTAAGAAGTCAACTGTTTATCCTCTCGAAATGACCTGAGTCTCCAACCCAGGGGCTGATGGGATTGACAGTACAGGCAGAGAACTGATATCATTAAACCCATTGTCCTGGGCTCAGCCTCTGGGTGGATCATCTCAACTCTGTTCAGGCACATGGGAACCCAGCCTAGCAGAGTACTTCCTTCCGGCCCTGCCCACTTCCCACTTGGGGTGCCGATCCACCTTCCCCAAGCTTGGGCTTAGAGAGAAGGCCCTGAAGCTCACCCACCTGTGCCGTTGAGTGGGCGCCCATTGGCCCTTCTCCAGCTCATCTCAGGCCCAGGGACCCCAGTGGCCCCACAACGCAGCAATACAGAGCTGCCCAAGGGGGACCTGATGCTAGTCACCCCAGGACGGAGCTCTGGGCCTTGGCACTTCCTCAGCTCCAGCTGGTTAAAGGCTACTCCGGCCAGGTTGCGTGGGCTGGCACACCTCAATCTGGCCTCGATGAAGACCAAGTTTTCAGCCCAGCCATCCAGGAGATGGACTAGGTCATAGAGTCGACAGTCACATGCCCAGGGGTTGTCTTGCAGCCCTGCAGGAGACAGAAGGCAAGAAGTGATCCCTACATATCCAGATCCCCAGGCCCAGTTCTCCATCCCCTTGAAGAGGAGGGGGGAGCTTTCAGCACAGAGCCAGCAGAACTGGCCTCCAAGGTTCCTGCCTTGCCAGCTGCTTGACAATGTACCTCATCCTTCACCCCAAATGATAGCACCACTTCCCTTAATGGTTGCTGTAAGCGTAAAGATCCATCTTGGAGAATTTGGTAGGCCATGCAGCATGCCAACAGAATTGGCCGGTATGTCTGTCATCCTTAATCCTTCCAAGAGTCTGGCTGGAAAGAAGTTTTGCAATAACTACAATATGTGGAAACATTTTCTAAAAATGCCTCACTGACCCTGGCCCATGACCCCTGTCCTCCCAGTATATGTGCCACTTTCCAAGTCACATCACCCCAGTGGGGGCGATCAATGTTTTTCTTTGACCTAGGCTCAAGTGAGGCAAAAACTGGAGTGAACCACCTGGGTCATCAGGCCTTTGAACTAATCCCAGTCTTTTTATACCAGTGTTGAACTTTTTTGTTGTTGTTGTTTTTGTCTTTTTGAGACGGGGTCTTGCTATGCAGCTCAGGCTGGCCTTGAGCTCACTTTTGTAGCCCAGGCTGATCTCGGACTCACATGGATCCTCCTGCCTCAGCCTCCCAAGCAATGCTGAATGTTTTTGAAGAGCTGGAAGCACATTTTTAAAGAAGTAGATGAGCCGGAGAAGAGCCAGTGGATGCCTACTCACACGTTCCCTGACCCCCACCAAAACATACACAGCTAGAGGGGCACTGTGTCCTTAATGCTGAAAAATAATTTCCTTTCAAATGTTCGCATTTCTAAAATTCGAAGTGAATTTCTGGGCATTTGATGTTAATTTATCCCTCAAAGTTTGCTTTTGCACTTGAGAGTCTAATAATCTATGGTATGTTACACATTTACATACACATATTTCATATATTTGGAAAGGCAAGTGAAAGAGGTGGGAGGGCCTGTTCAGATCTGATTGCTCATCCTGTCTCTCAGGTCTCTTCAAGCGCTCAAAGAGGACGGTGGCTGCTTCTGCCTCTGCTCCTTCATGCTCTCCCACGACAAGCTGCCTCCCTGTGCTTCTGGTCAGACATCTGCAACCGAGGGACCCCAGAGCCCTGCCTTGATGGTCAGCTACTTAGCTTTTACCTATTACGTGTGTGTGTGTGTGTGTGTGTGTGTGTGTGTGTGCGCGTGTGTAGTACCAGGGATCGAGCTCCGGACCTTGTGCTTTCCAGGCAGGCACTTATACCACTGAGCTATCTCCCCAGCTTGCTTCTACCTATTACAAATGGGCTGCAAAAGAAGTGAGAAGCCAAAGTTAGACACCTGTGAAACTTTCACCTGTCATACTGGAAACACTGAAACATTTTTGCTATTTTAATTATTGGCTTCATGAAGGAACAGATTTTTCTCTGTTTTGTTCATTGTGGCCTCCCCAGCTCCTAGAACTGGAAGCCACTCAGAAATGCTTGTGGTGCGACTGTAATCGGTGGGCTCAGAGAATAGAACTATGTAATATAACATAAATATATGTAATTGAACTGTATCATGTAGCAGTTTTTAAAAAGGAAGCTTTTTTATTCACAATAATTAAAAAGATCTCTAAGATATATGATAGGATGAGAAAAATAATATATGATACATAATAAAAGTTTTGCAAATATATTTCATGCATATATTTGCATTTAGATGCATATTTGTGTGTACCCTTGTATACATGTGTATTTGTATGCCTAAGTACTTTATAAAAGATAGGTAATTTATAGATGAATGTGACAAGAAAGTCCATCTTTTTGGGAGAGGGAGGGGGGATTAGAGTAGCAAGGGGATCCTCAATCTTTTCTGTTAGGTCTTAAATGTTTATACATTTTCACCTCTGAGTTGGAGAATTCAAATAAGCTGTCTGGGTCTGTGACCCTGTTCCCCTTGGGATAGGCAAGGCCTCGGGGCAGGAAAAGGGAGCCTGGCGCACCCACTTAGTGTCCCATGTGCTAGGGACAGAGACAGCCAGAGAAACAGACCAGCTGGTGTGTAGCGCCAATGCACTGACGCTTGAGTTGGGAAACTTGCGTCTTTGTTTCCCTAAACCTTGGAACATGAGCTGGGGCACAGTCTGGCTTGGGGACTGAGCCCCAGCCTGTGCCTTACAGGTCTCCCTCCATCTTCCCTCAAACAGAGTAGGCAGATATGGTTTAGACTTTCCAGGTAAAGAATGGAGACTCAAAGCGGGTTGGAAATTTGCCCAAGACCCCAGGGCTCACCAGGGTGGGTGGAGGTGGAGGACCCTGCTGTCTCTTACCTAGGACCAGCCTGGCATGGAGGCCGGGAAGGAAGGGCCCGCTCTTCAGGTGCGCCCAGGCAAGCAGCAGCTGCTGCGGGAGCCTCATCAGCTGGTTGCTGGAGAGGTCCAAGAAGGTGAGGTTGCCCAGGAAGCGCGCGGCCTCGGGAGGCACCACAGCCAGGTGGTTGGCCTGCAAGTCCAGCAGCCGCAGCTGGGGGGCGTCCCTGAGCGCGGCCCAGGGGAAGGCTGCCAGGCGGTTCCCTGGCAGCCTTAGCTCGCGCAGGCGCCGGAGGCCGCGCAGCATGAGCGCGCTGAGCTCGCTGAGCGCGTTGTAAGGCAGCCAGAGCTGCTCCAGGCGACTCAGAGCCCGAAAGGCTTCGCCCGGCACCCTGCGCATGGCCGTGCGCTCCAGGCGCAGCCGGCAAGTGTCCGCGGGGAGGGACGCGGGCGGCAGGGTCATGTCGGGGTCGCTGCACACCACAGTCCTACAAGGAGCAGAAATACAGGAGGCTCCTCAGCCTGGGTCCTGCAGGCTAGGGGTGGCCACTTCGCCCCTACACCTCCCCCACCCCTGCCTCCCTATGGGGCCTAAGGACTGGCCTCCCCAGAGCCCCAGTATCTGCATCCAGGGGCGGTGCCCTCCGAAGAGGCCCACGCCGAAGGCCTCCCGGTTCCTCTGGGAAGTTGCTTTCAGAGCCCAGCCTTTCCTAGGAGGGCCCCTTGTGGGTCTCCTCTAGCATGGAGGACCTGGAAAACCTAGCCGAGTCTTTTACAGCCATAGGGCCCACAACCTTGAGAGCAAAGGGTCGCGGCCCCATGTGAGTAGCATGCCTCGATCTGTGTGACGGTCTCTGCTTTTAATTTTTTTTAAATTAGTAAATATTTGTGATACATAATTACATTCATTTTAGAATATAAAAATAGTTTTTACTCCCCCCGCCTTACTTGCTTCAATTTTAAAATATAGCTATCAAGGGCAGAAAAAGTCAGCAGTGCCATAAGTCACTATCGACCGCAGGATCCAGGAAAGGGTCACGATGTCCAAGAGCTGGCTGTGGCCACACCACAGCGAGGGTCACAGTCAGGTTCTGTGTGTGGCTGTGTGTCCTGACATCTCGCAGGTAACCTCTCTTTCCCCGGCTTCCCTGTGACAATGGCTGCCCCCTTGTAGCCCAGCTAGGGAGCTCGTGCACAGGCTCTGCCCCAGCGCTGCAGACCTGTTCCTCATCTCAGCACTGGGTAGATCAGGCCCACAGCACCAGGACCTTCCAGCGCCTTCTGCCAGTGGCCTCGCAACCTGGCTCTATCATGTGTGGTCCAAAGCTGAGGACAGAGGCGCCAGGAGCCGGTCCTGTCCCCAGGAGCCGACAAGGCTGGGCAGTGTTCTGCACCATCAGGAGAGCAGCATGTTCACACAGGGTACGACAGCAACTGATCCCCAAAGATGGAGATCATGGAGCCTACGTCAGTGGCCCAGACCTCATGCAACACAGATTCATCTGCAGGGCTTTTCTGTCCAGCTGGGGACAGGTATCACACATGCCTTATTAAAAGAGCATTTCCCATGATGTCCTTTGTATTATTAAATCAGGGCACTCTGACGGTAGCCTTACAAGCCAGCAGCTGCCAGCTCAATGGGTGTGCTCGCATATATGCACATGCACACACATACACACACACCACACACTCACACACCCACACGTGCAGCTCAGAGGTGCTGTACCAGGCTTATTCCCTCTTGTTAAGGGAGCCTTAAAAGAAGATATAAGTTTCCCACCCACTTGCGTTGCTCAGATAAAGAATGGACTCCTACTAAGTGAATAGCCCTTCAGGAAAGAACCAAAGCCTCAGCCCTGGTCTGTGGCAGCTCGTCATGTGCCTGGGGACGGAAGCCCTGAGGGAGGCAGTCTTTCCAGGTAATGAGAACACAGGCTGAGGTGTCGCAGCTGGGAAGTCTGGGCATGAGGAAGAAAGAAGCCATGGGAAAACACACTGTGGGCTGTGGAGAAAGAGTCAAAGCAGGAAGAGTGCAACTGAAGCCACAGCACAGCCCCTGATGGGGCAAATGGGGCACAAAATGCGCTGGGAACACATCTGTCCCTGTCCCAGGCCTGAGTTCTTGCAGCAAGCAAGTCTGTCCCTGCGGACAGACCCTGTGGGGGCAGGGCAGGTAGCCAGGCTCGGGTCTGAGATGGTCTGTGCAAGGGCTGAATGTGAGGAAGCCTCTGAGGGGTGAAGGAAGCAGTCTGTGCCCTTGGGCCTTGGGACATCCCGGTCCCTGGCAGCCGGGCCTGGCCCTGTTCCCCACATGGGATGCTCTATGAGAATGGGATGGTACGCATCAACCCAGGGACTGTCCAGCGGGTGGAGCCACAGTAAGAGCTCTGCTGCAGACAGGGCATGGCCACCAGCTGACGTTGGGGTCCTCATACCACCCTCGGAATGTCAGTTTCATCTGAAGGCTAACTCTGCTGCCTGCAGCCCCCAGTGGCAAGAGTTTTATGAACAGTCGGAGAGCTGTGATTCTCAGACCGCTTCCATCAGGGATTCCGTGATGCTGTGTGCCTTTGAGGCCAGTGCTCTCTGTGGGTGTGGGAGGAGCCCTCTGCAGCACTGGCTGCAGCCTGGACACCCTTGGGGACAGCACCTTTGTCCTGCACACGAGTTAGAGCAGCAGACACTCACTCCACCAGCGCTGCGGATTGTACCATATGAGGTGTCCTATCTTTCAGATTGCTCTGTATTCACCCCCTCCCCTGCCTGCCAGTCAATCTAACGCCCATTGCCAGGATCACCCAAAAAGTGGCTCTGGGCACATTGTTTCCCAGATCACAAACCATCAATAGCTCCCTGATAGCAGTCTAGGCAAGAAGAAAGGGTGGGGAGGTGAGAGGGGAGGCCATGGGCCACAGACTGAGCAGGGGAGCAGAGGTCACTAGCTGAGGAAGTTGAGGGAAAGTGCTTTGCAGGTAGCTGAGGAGAGCAAGGGAACAAATTGTGGCAGAAGAACAGGAGTTTACAAGTCACAGTGGCCTGAGGAAGGAAGATCTACGGAAGGGGAAAAGAGAGGATGGGACTTAGAGAGTGGGAGGGTGGGTGTGGGACACGCAGGAGGAACTCGAGGGTGAGGGAGCACGGCTGGATGGGTTGGGCGCTCCTGGGGCTGCCAGTGAGGACCCACAGGGGAGAAGTGGGATGAGGCAGGCAGCCCTCTCATGGATGGCGTGGCAGGAAGCCCTGTGGGTGACTGGGCACCAGGGGGGCAACTGTGAGATTGAGCAGCATGGAAGGATGGGGCAGGGACACCTGGGAGGGTGATGAAATGGAAGGAGGAAGGAGGGGGGAGGGAAGAGGCATTCGGGAGCCTGCCTAGACACTGAAACAGGACTCCTCTCTACCAGGAGCCTCCAGGCAGACACAGAAGGACTTCTGGAAGCACCTGTGATCCCCTCCCCATACATGAAGGACCCAGAATCTCCTGGCCAAAGCAGTTTCCTTGGTTTCCAGGGCCTGGGAAACAGAGCTCTCACCTGGCCATGGGCTAAGGAGCCTGCTTCCCCCTGGGAGCCTGAGGGGAGAAGCTACTGGCACCCTGCCCCTCCCAAACCAGCCTACTACCCTGCACCTCACACTATGGAGAAGGGCCATACCTGGACTTGCTGCCATCACCCAGGATGTGGAGGCTGCAGCTGCACTGAGAGGGGCAGGAACTCCAGGCCTGGGGCAGCTCTCCAAGAGCCAGGAGCCAGAGCATGCCCACAGCCCCCCACATGGCTGCCGGCTCCTTGCTGACCCCCGCAGGGGCCTGCCCAGGACTGCTCCCGTCTTGCTGGTCCAGGAAACCCAGTCTCTGCCCCCCTCACCCCTGCTAGAGGCCATCAGATAAACAGGGGACAGACAGGATTATGGAGGGGAGCCCCAGCTGTAGCTCTCAGCAGCTTAGCCCTTCCTGGATGGCCTGGACCTGAGGGCGGGTGGAAACCCCATCCCTTGGGATCTTCCTAGGGTGTCCAGGCAAGGAAAGAAGACTGAACTCTGGCCTTAAGGAAGGACCTGGAGAGTCACATCTTTTGCAAGCAGAAAATGCTCAGCTTTGAGGTTTCTCACAGGGCCTGCTTGGGAGGAGCAGCTACTGCTTCAGGCAGTCCCCAGATGTACCCCTGGGCTCATGAAGAACCGCTGTCCCCTGGGTAGGCCACTACCTCCCTGGAATGGCCCATGGAGACCCAGTCCCCACGCATGGTATCTGTAAGAGGCGCTTCCAGGCTGGGGTGTCTCCCGTGGCACAGGGACCACCCCTCCACCCATCTCTGAGGAGGACCCGATAGGGCTGGTATCTCCAAGGAAGGACTCTGAGAACAGTTTTCACCTGTCCCCTCTCTCCCTAACCTCATCCTACCAAATCTACTCAAGGTGCCAACACAGACGGAGGCCAATCCCAAGCAGAAGACTCAACCGTTTCTTCACGTTTCACCCCAAAGCTTGGGGGTCTGCTCCACTGTGCCCAGCCTGGGTCTCTCAGCTTTTCAGGAGGCTCCCACCCCTGGTGCCCATGGGCCTAGACAGTGAAGACCTCAGAACACACACAACACCTCCCTCATGTCACATTGTTTTGGTGGAAGACACTGGGTCCTCCCTTTTCCTGCAAATCCAGCCAGGACACTCTCCTTCACACCCATACAGGGCCCCTCACCGCACCGAAAGACCAGTCCTCCTCACTGCCGCTTTGCTGCCTTTTAATTTCCCCCAAATATACAGAACAAATCCAGGGCCTTTGCACTATGCTACATCCCTACCACCACTTTGTTTTTAACTTTAGACACTATCTCACTGAATACTGTAGAATACCGGTGTGCACCACCTGGTTCAGGTCACGCTGCCTTTCCTTCCATCTTTCTGGGATGCCTTCCCTCTGGCTTTTCCTTTGCCAAATACTACCCATGGGAATGATCTCAGTCTGATCCCCCCCCCCTTTTTTTTACCCCTAGAAAGTTAAGTGTCTTTTACTGGGGCAGTGGGCCTCCGGATGGGCCAAGGGCCCTCACTGCCAGGCATGGTCACTGTGTTCATCAACGCTGTCTTCAGAGTCCTGCAACTTTGTCACGTCTCGAAGCTCCTGGAGAAGGCCCCAAGCGCACGACTTCCCAGTCATCATCTGCAAGGAAGGCCAGCCTCACTGCAGCCGGGGCCTGTGGCCGTGCTTTCTGGCTGGCAAAGCCATATTCCTCCAGTGTTTTGCCCTCAAGTAGAAGCTGGTCATCCTTGTACAGCTTCTGCTCATCTGGCGACCACTGGAGGATGCCCTGAACCACATACTTTAGTGCCAACTCCATGCTCAACTCCTTGGCGTTTAGGAAGATCGCGGAGCTGGGAACATTGATTCCCCCCCCCCTTTTTTTTTGTCTTGTGCAAAATCTCTTGCAATATTGCAGGCTTGAAAAAAGCTGAATGCAGGTATAGGCTGTCAGGAAAGGGCAAGGACTTTGGAGGAGGTGATCCTGAGCTGGGTGTGTGGATGGACAAGGCTTAGCTATACCTGGTGACTCACAGGAGCAATGACCTTGGCAAGGGACATTCTCAGGACAGAACATGTCCTGTGACCAGACCCAGGGCCTGAGCGTGAGGGTGTGAGGTATGGCTTTTGTTTCCACTTAATTTCTAGACAGCGAGGAGGACCTCAGGCTGACTCGTGTGGCTTTCAGCTTTACTGTCCTCTGCTAAGATCATAGGATAATGGCATCGACCCCACGGAGTTGTTCCAGGGATTTCAGAAATCCCCGTAGTACAAGGCAGGACCTTGGTCAGCGCCAGCCAGCCACCGACAGACCGCAGGGCTCCGTTCCTCCATCTGACTTGAATGAAGGTGCTCCAGACCACAACTCCTGGGGGCAGCTTTCTGTTCTTTTTTATGTATTTGGTATGGGGCCTACAGGATCTGCAGGGTCTACAGGGTCTGCAGGACCTGCAGGGTCTCACAGATTGGACCCATAGTGAGTGATTCTCTTGGTTTTCTTTTTTTGGTTTTTGAGACAGGGTCTTGTTATGCAGTTCAGGCTGGCCTTGAGCTCACTTTTGTAGCCCAGGCTGGTCTCGAACTCGCACCGATCCTCCTGCCTCAGCCTCCCGAGTGCTGGGATTACAGGCATGCACCACCACGCCCAGCTGATTCTCCTGTTTTCAGCCTCCCAAGCACTGAGATTACAGGCCCGCACCACCACACCCAGTCTCAATCACCGTCTCAGTGCGTCACGGGGTCAGAGCTGGCACAGCATGCTGGGGATCAAAGTCTGGCCTGCATTCTGCCTGAGCAGGCGCTTTAATCCTTTGAGCTATTTGGCTGGCCCCTGGGTGCAGCTTTCAAGGGAGCCACCAAGACCTCATGCCCAGAGACTGAGGGCATGAGGCCACTTAGAGGCTAAAACTAGCCCAGGTTGAGTGGTTGGTTTTGTACTGGAAATTGAGCCCAAAGCCTTCACATTGAGACACATCTCCAGCCTTTTCTATTTTTATTTTGAGGTACAACCTTGCTAAGCAATAGTTTACTATGTTTGTCAAGCTGGTCTCCAAATTTCAGTGCTCCTACCTCATCCTCCTTAGTGCTGGGATGACAGGCACGCCCCAACACACCAGCTTCTGAGGAGAAATTTTTATCCTCGAAGGCTGCATAGGAGAGAGGAAGCTCAGGTGACTTCCCAAATGCCATCTTTTCCCCAGCTTTGCCAGCATGCACATGCGGTTCCCTGAGCTCTGTTCACACACACACACACACACACACACACACACACACACACACACACCTACATACAGACACACACCATGCCATACCAGCTTCCCAGCTGCTATGGACCCAAAGGGCCTGGCTGCCTCCCAGCTCCGCAGGACAGCTGGAGCTTACACCCTGCCACCCTCATGGTTACACCACTCTTCCAACCCCACATTCAGTGCGCCCCTGTGCAGCCCTGACCCTAATCCTTCCCCACCAGGAAGACGCAGATGAGCCTGGGCCCCTTCCAGCCTCACAAAGACTGCACTGTGTAACTGGTGAATGAGTCCCTTCTGCGTGGGCCAAGAGGGTTAACTTAGAGGGGAAGAAGGGGGAGGAAACGGGATCTGGCACCATAACCTGCATGTGCCCACTCCCGTGATTGTCCTTTTAAAAAGCGAGGCCAACCCCAGGGAGCCTGCAGAGAGGGAGGCTGGGGCGCCGACAGGGAGGGAGGCTGAGGATGGCCACCGCCCCGGGGGCCCTACCCGCCGGCTTTGGGGAGCTTGAAGTGCTGGCCGTGGGGACAGTGCTGTTGGTGGAAGGTGAGCCAGGCCCAGCCTGGGCTGGGACAGAACCCAGCCGCATTTGAGTGCCATTTCCCTGGGCTGCGGCTCCATGCTCCCGGACCCAGGGGCTGTCTCCGGGCTGCTTGCATGAGTGCCGCATGCGGGAGAGGAGCCCGAGGAGGACAGAGGCCAATTTGGGGTCGGGGGGTGGCGGGAGAAATGCCCTAAACTCAGGCTTCGGACCTCCAGCCAGCGTGAGCCCGGCTGGCTGCCCGCGAGGAGGCGAGATCCCCGGGCGGAGACACTAGAGGGCAGCGCTGAGCTGCAGCCCGCCGCCCGGTACCAGCCTCCCGCTCCCGCCCCGCCCCTGCCCCTGCCCCTCCCCCTCCCCTCTGCCTTTCAGCGCTCTGCGGTCTTAGCCTCAATGGCCTGACCGTCACTTCTTTCTGGAAGACCCCGGAGCTGCGCACTCCCAGCCACCTGCTCGTGTTGAGCCTGGCCCTGGCGGACAGCGGGCTCAGCCTCAATGCCCTCAGCGCGGCCGTGTCCGCCCTCCTCAGGTACCACCCCCTTCCCCGGCCCTGGTTCCCGCAGTTAGAAATCACAGCCCCAGGGCAGAAGCAGACGGGTGCCCAGGCTGAGCCGGAGCTCCAGATCATCCCTAGAGAATCTGTGAACTCAGGGATGCCTCACACCCAACTTCTGAGGAGGAGGGATTCAGAGTAGGGCCCAGTGACAAGTGGCCTGGCCTTGATGCTGGGCTGTGATTTGCAGCACTTGCTTGGTTCCTATGGGAGGTTAGAAGTAGTACCTTTTTTTTTTTTTTGCATGACCAGGGTTCGAACTCATGACCTTGCACCTGCCAAGCTTGGGTGTGCCACAGAGCTATCTCCCAAGCCCCAGAAGTAGTGACTTTAATTCTTTGCTTTGGTTTGTCTTTTTTTGTGTGTGGTACCAGGGATTGAACTCAGGACCCTGAGCTTGCCAGGCAGGCATTTATCCTACCGAGCTAGCTCTCGGGTCCTTAATTCTTTGCAATGACTCAAGGCAACGCTTGCCGCCTAGGAAGTCCTAGGTAGAAGCAAATAGGGGTTTGGCTGGTGTCTAATAGTACTGTGCCTGAGGTCTTCCCGCATCTCTTCCTGGGTCTGTCCCTAAGATTCACATTTCTTTTGTTTGTTTGCAGTCCTAGTGATTGAGTCTAGGGTCTTTCCACCAAACTATGGCTCCAACCTCTTTTTATTCTTCATTTGAGATAAGATCTCACTAAGTCATTACATTGTCCAGGCTGGGCTTGACCTTGTGATCTTCCTGCCTCAGCCTCCACAGTGCTAGGACAACAGCCATGCACCACCTGCCTGGCTAAGACATTCTTTTCTTTTTTTAAAGTGAACCAAACATTTCCCTTGTGCTATGCAGCACCACGGTGAGGCTGCACCCGCGAGGTGACAAAGCTTGCTCGGCCTGACTAGTCCTAGAGTTCGAGCCTGTGAGAACCCCCTCCTCCTACAAGAGGACTTGGAGAAGGGACATTCTATCTGCCCCCACCTGCTGTATGACCGTGGTTCAGTACCCATTCCCCTCTGAACCTGTTTCCCCACCTGTAAAATAAAGGTGTGCATCCAGATGCAGTAGGCTATTCCTGTAATCCCAGCTCTGTGGGAGGCTGAGACAGGAGGATCTCAAGTTGGGATCCAGCCTAGCAGTTTAGCCTCTTAGCTAGACTTTCTTAGCAACTTAAAACAATTTTACACAGCTGGAAATGTAGCTTGGTAGGAAGACCCTGGGTTCCATCCATGGTATTATACACATAAAAGAAAATTTTGAATAAGTAAGATTCCATACAAGCATGAGCTCTCCTGATGATACAGATAGATCCTTGATTGGGTGTGACATGGGGCATCACTTAGCTCTGTGGGATCACTTAGTCCCGTGGGACTTCAGGAGAAGTGGAGATGCTAAGAGTCCTTCTCCACAGGCAATGGCCTCCCAGCTCCAGACGCTGCCAGACTCTCGGCTTCCAGGGCTTTGCGACAGCACTGGCCAGCATCAGCAGCACGGCAGCCCTTGCCTGGGGTCGCCACCAGCACTACTGCACACGTAGGTCGCAGGTCCGGGGCGGCAGGTGGGAGGGAGGGAGGCAGGCGGGGCAGCCCGAGCCTTGTGTTCTCTGCGAACCTTTAACAACCACACTCACAGTTTTATTCCAAGAATCAATGAAATTGTAGATGAAGAAAATGTTCTTGCAGATGGACACTGTTGGGAGCAGAGGGCGATGGAGTGTGCGTGTGTGCGCACATGGGTGTGTAGCTGGTGTGGCCTCGGGAACCGCCTTTCCACAGGGCCTCTAGGATAGCAGAGTTGCGTGCAGCCCACCCCAGTGTGGCTGTCCCAAGTGCATTGTCGGCTGCCATGATCACCTTTGGCCTCAGCGTGTGCCATCTGTCCCTTTTGTCCCTTGGTACCTTGTCTAATAAGTGACTCATTTAACAAGCTTTAAAAAAACTTCTTAAATTTCCACAGGCTTAAGGTTCTTATAATTTTAATACCCATGACAGTTTTAGGAATGCGTTCACCAGGTATGATGGTGCTCAACTAATTCTAGCACTTTGTGAGGCCAAGGCAGGAGAATCACAAGTTTGAGCCCCTCCTGAGCAACTTGGCCACTTAGCAAGATCCTGTCTCAAAATTTTAAAGCATTAAGAGAGGTGAGGACAGCTCAGTGCAAAGATCCTCGCTTCAGTCCTCAGTACCACAAAGAAACAAAAGCCTCAACCCACCCTCCCCACCTGCAGGGGCATAAACCTGCCTGTGCTCCAGTGGCCTCACAGTTCCATGGGCCAGACCCTAATAAACAGAGGCAGAGACAAGGTGACCAGCTCATCTGTGTCCAGAGGAGAGTAGGGGCCGGGCTGGGACTCAGGGTGGCCCTGTGCCTCCAGAGGCTACTGATTCCCTGGGAGCAAAGTGACCACTCCGAGGGACCCTCCCAACTCTGCTCCAGCCCCATGGTGCCTTTTCTTATGGCTCTGATCATCAGGAGACACTCCTCGCCTCTCTGTGTGGCCTCGGTACACCTCTCCATTATGTCTGCAGTTGGACCATCACCCATTCAGGAATACACAGTGAGCCTCACCCATACACACCTACGTTCGTGAGCGCACACGTGCATCATGCACTCAGGAGCACACTCATACACACACACACACATGCATCACACACTTATGCACGCACTTCCACATGCACTCACCACCTGCTGAGATAGCCACAGGCTTCTCCAGACTGAGCAGAGCAGTTAATCTTACTCTAGGGCCTTGAACCAGAGCCCTCCCTGATCTGGACTAGGCAGCAAAGCGGAGCAAAGGCAGGCGATGGGGACAGGGGACTGAAGGCTCCTGCTCCATTACCGCTGGCCCTGGGCATGCGACCACAGCTCTATTCCTGACTTGGGACAGACCGACCGAGGCTAAGAGGGGCGTTCATCAGCATGCCCAGAGCTGAGGTGGACAGCGCCTTCACAAGCCTGGGAAACTAACGAAACATCAGAGTGTGGGTGGCCCAAAAAGCAGATACTTTTCTCCCACTTCCAGATGCTGGGAACACAAGGTCATGGCCCAGCACAGTCAGAGTCTGAGGTCAGACGGCTACCTTCTGGCTGGGTTCTCCCACGGAGGAGTGAGCTGTCTCTCTCATGCCCCTTCTTACGAGGGCACTAATCTCACCAAGGAGGCTCTGTCTGCGCAGAGCTCAGATTGAGGACATGGGGCTGGGGTGGAGGATGTGCTGGGGAAAGGCCTGGGGGAAGTGAGGTGAGGGAAGGCTGGAACAGGCCGCAGGAGAGAAGGGGCTTGGGAGAGGGGAGAGGAGGACTCCCGGGCCACACCACCCAAGACACTGCTGAGACCTGAGAAGGATCCCAGGCCCTGGGTTGAGTTCCCGGGGTGTCTGGAGCAAGACCTGAGGATGTGGTGAGTCTGGGCCTGTACATCCTCCTCCTCCTCCTCCTCCTCCTCCTCCTCCTCCTCCTCCTCTTCCTCCTTCTCCTCCTCCTCCATCACCTCCACCTCAGTCACTGCTCCTTCTCTCCGTTCTCTGAAGATGGGACAGCTTCTGCTGGGAGACTTTCTCCCTTCCGATCGCTTTTGCCCTTTGTGGCTTCCCCTGCAGTGGGATGGTCATTTCCCTTACGGGGCAACTGAGGGGACTGATCAGAGAAGCCCCTCACTTGCCTGAGACACCAAGTCTCCGAGTTGGGCTTAGGGCTCTTCTATGTGTCCACAAAGCCCACTGTTTCCCACTTGATCAACGGATCCTCCGGCTCACAGCCTCTCCTCCTCTGCCCCATGCAGGCAGCCAGCTGACATGGAGCACAGCTATCCCCCTGGTGGTCTTCGTGTGGCTGTCTTCAGCCTTCTGGGCAGCGCTGCCCCTCCTGGGCTGGGGCCATTATGACTATGAGCCCCTGGGGACCTGCTGCACCCTGGACTACTCCAAGGGGGACAGGTGAGGTGGAAAGATCAATTTTGAGAACCCTTTTCATGCAGATTGTGGCTTCGGGTCCCTGGGAAAAGGGTTGCCCCGCAGGAAACCCAAAGGTCGACCTCTCCCAGACAGTCTCAGCCCCTCAGTCACTGTGTCCCCTTGTATGCTGGCATGGGGCTAGCAAAAGCCCACTCTGGAGACTGCCCAAGGGACATGACTGCTAGTTGGATGGAGGCCCAGGGCTGAGGGAGGTAGCAAGATGCAGAACCACGGTCTGGGATAAGCTGCAACAGTCACTACCCTGGCCCTGACAGCTCCAGTACAGTGAGCACCAGCTTCATTGGTTTCTGGAGGGATCCAGGCCATTAGTTGGGCAGTTTTTAAGACTGTTGTCTTTTTATCGAGGCTGGGGTACCTCTGTGGCACGGAGAATGGTGCTGGGACTCTCCTGGTACCTACTTTGAGCCAATGGCTGAATGCACCATGGTTCCCACTATCAAGGAGACTGCGTTCTCCTGCTGCCCGACCCATGTGGCTCTAGGGAGGAGAAAGGTTGGCAAACACTTTAGGGGACACCCTGGGGAAGGTCACATGGGCTCCAGTCCCCTCTTGTCTCCACTAGAGTCAGACTGCATTCATCTGTCACTTGGCATTGACTCAGGAAGCGCCGGCCGTCAGCGACAGGCTTCCCAGGTAGAGCCAACTGGAGAGCCTGCCTCATCTTGGTGTTCCTTTAGGGCACAACCAGGCTGGGGCCCAGGGCTTCTGGAAGTCCTTCCATCTGCCCATCTTGGTGGATTTCCCGAGAGAGTACCCCATTCTGCAGGCTCAGGGAGCAATCAGCCGAGCGGTGCTCAGCACTTGAACTGCGGGGAGGCCACTTGCTCTCTAAGCCCGGACTCCTGAAGGCGAGTTCCAGGAGCTACCATAGCACCTGGCTGCAGGACACAGTTCAGCTGTGACCAGCAGTGGCCACACCCACCTGTGTGTCCGGTGCAGAGGCCAGGTGCCCGGGTGGCAACTGGCCTTCCCTGAGGGCTGACCCCACTGCTTTGCTCCTGCCTGTAGGAACTTCACCAGCTTCTTCTTCACCATGGCCTTCTTCAACTTCCTGGTCCCCCTCTTCATCACGTTCACTTCCTCCCAGCTCACAGAGCAGCGCTTGGCAAGAAGCAGCCACCTCCTGGTAAGGTGCTGGCTCCAGGAGCAGCACGAGCCCCTCGGGACGCCCGGGGACACCATGGGGATGGGCGGCTACCTGGGGCTTCTGGGTGTGCAGTGTCTGTTTAGCTTGTGGAGACCCTGCCAGCTCCGGCAGATGGCCACAGCCTGGACACAGGACCAGGGTGGTCCAGACTGCGCCATCCTGGGAACCCCAAGAGGCTCTTCAAGGGTCTCAGTGCATGCTTTTACTTTTTTTTTTTCTCAATACTTTGAAACCTGAAACAAAAACAAAACAGACCCTTTAAATGTGACTTTTATTTTTTTTAAATTAATTTATTTATTTTTCTTGTTTCAGAACCTTTATTTGTTTATTCACTCATTTTCATGGCTGGCTCAGCCCGCGCCCTGACGGCAGGGCTGGTGCAGCATGTGGTGCCGGGGATGGAACCGCGGTCCCTGAAGCCGCCCAAGCTTTCCCAAGCAGGTGCTTTAGACCACTGAGCCATCCCGATGGGCCCCTAAATGTGACTTTTAAATTGCTCCAGGATGTTCACTTTAATCATAGTCACAGGCTTACCCTGGATAGAAAGTCACACCCACCAGCACATTTGTCCAAGGAAAAAATTATCTCAAAATAAGCCCCCCTGGCCATCTCAAATTTCTGCATTAACATGCCCTTGATATAGTTTTCTTTTAACTCTGTTACTTGGACAACTTACCAAATGAATTCTAACCAACAGCAAAGATGTACTTTATTTTATTTTTATTATGACTTTTTTGAGATAGGGTCAGGCTATGTAGTTCAGACTGGCCTCACGGCAGTGGTCCTGCCTCTGCCTCCAAAGTGTGGGGATTATAGGTGTGCACCACCATGCCCAGCTGCAAAGATTTATTTCTAAAAAACCAGATGCTAATATTACCTTATATGCATTGCCATTTCATCCTTGTGACCATTCTCAGACAGAAGGAAGCTTTTCCATCCCTGTGTCACAGAAGGAACTGAGGCACGGGTTGCTCAACTATGTGAGCAGTAAGGGCCACACTTAGTAACATGGGTCTCCCAGGCCAGGGTTTCCACAGCCAACCCAAGTGCTCAACTGAGGTACAGAAAAGGTGCATTCTTTTCATTAAGACCCAGCCTACTAGACTGGGTGTGGTGGCACACACCTGTAATCCCAGTGCTTGGGAGGCTGAGAACAGGAGAATCACTGAGTCTGATCTGTGTAGTAAGACCCTGTAGACCTTATACTAAATACTGGAAAGAAAAAAAAAGCCCCAGCTCGCTGCTTCATTGTGTTTTTCTCAAGTGGAGATGTATTCTGTAAATATTTGTATGTCATCTGGTGACACTTATTCCTCTGAGGTGACAGAGGGAAGCAGAGGGTCCCTTTTCCTGACTCCCTACTTGCAAAGGCTCCACCTCCCAGGCTGTCCCCACACTGTTCACCCCATGCCCTGTCCAGATCCAAAGTCACTGCATTTATTAGAGCTTCAGTCAGGGTGGACACAGGGCTGGGACCACGACTCCCCATGTTTTCCTGCTGACTTTAGGCCGCTGGCTCTGGCATTAGTGCATCTCACCAGCCATGGCCCCGGGACTGCCCTCAAGCTGAGTGACCTCTGGTGATGACCTGGTCTTCCACCAAGACCTCAGTTTATCCCCACTATATCTCCAGCAATGCAAAGCACCCTTTAAAAAAAAAAGTCAGAATGAGAGACAATTTAAAGAAAAAAAATATATATATATATATCAGCCAACATACTTAAAAAATCCAACATTGAAGAGAAAATGCCCTCTTCCAACTTAACTCACCTTCGCTGTGAAAGAAAGATATGTCATTGGGAAAACGGGCAGTAAGTAGTATTTTGGTTGGAATTTTAGTACTCCAGTGGGAGAGCAGGAACTTGGCTTCTCCGTTCTGGAATTGGAACACAAGTCGTACTCCCTCTCCTGGCCGCATGTGTTACTTTAGCATCACCCTCTCCTAGGTGCTTCTCTTGGGAAAAGCCCTAACCCTTCACAGGTGGATGTCACCGGGTGCCTGCTGCCACGGCTGGCTTTGGGCCTCAAGCCTCAGGGTGACTCAACCTGAGACCTTTGTGCACATAGTCACAAAACCCAGGATTCCACTGAAGGAATAAAGCCCTGAAAAGTAGCTCATTGCCACCTCATCTGACCCCTGTGCCTGCCTCTATGCGTGCCAGGTATCGCCAGGTCATTTTACAAATGAGGCAACTGAAGCCTGGAGTCACATAAGTTAATCCATAGAGACGTTGTTCGGGTCCCCAGTTCCCACACAGCTTGGAGGTGCTGAGTGCTGGCCTGGCCTCCCTGACTGTGTGGAGCAGACTCAGTCAGCCAAACCAAGGCCATCTGCAGTGGGCATGTGCTGTCTCCCCAGATGAACAGCACTCGGCCAGCCAGGACGCTGATGCTCTGCTGGGGCCCCTATGCCCTCCTGTACCTCTATGCAGCCATCACCGATGCAAGCTCCCTCTCCCCCAGACTGCAGATGGTACGGCCTTGGCCACCACCAGAACCTTGTCCGGCTGAGTCTCTCTGCATCACTCCATCTCTCCTGCTGGCTCCTTTTTCCTTCCTTCCTTTGGATATTCAGACTACACAGAGAGTTTGTGTGCCTCTTCTCCTGTCCGGGGCTACCCCGGGAGGAGATGATGGGGAAAGATATCCAGAAACTGGGCAAGACGTACATACATTCTGTGACCAGGCAGGGGGGTGCATGTCTGAGGGGCCACCCAAGGGCTGCAGAAAGGAGCAGAGGAGAAATGATTGTGGGCTTCAGGGAAAGAGGGGCTGGAGTCACCAGGTGGGAGCAGGGACAGGAGCCACAGCTTTGGGACATCATTCACAGCCTTTTCTGCCTGACAGGTACCTGCCCTCATTGCCAAAACAGTGCCTACCATCAATGCCATCAGCTATGCCCTGGACAGAGGGATGGGCAGCAGAGGACCCTGGCAGTACTTCTCACTCCAAAGGAGCAAGCAGGACAGAGCCCACTGAGACCCCCGAGCTGCTCATCCCCCATGGAGCCACAGCAGCGGGAGGCCTGATAGCCCAGAAGTCAAGCCCCAGAGCTTGGCTCTCAGTTCCAGTGGAGCCTGGCCTGAGGCTGGGCACAGGGATTCAGACACATGCACAGCTGCATGGAAGAAGGTGCAGGGACGCTGGACAGCCGCCCTCCACCTCGAGCCGCCTCAATCCTAAAGATATTAATGTGGACTTTGAGACTTCCAGAGGACTGCTGTTCACACCAAACACATAGGAAATGCTCCTTAAAAAAGCAAGCTATCTGTCTAAAACCTGGGCCGTGCCCTCCAGGGACCTAGAATCTTACACAGGAAGGAGGAAATGCCCCCAGGGTTCTGAACACTGCTTATTAAATCCTGATCTGGCACCAGGAACTTCAATCTCTGGCCCTGCATCTGTACTCTGGCCTGTGAGATACAGTGATAGCACCATGACTTGAAAGGCTCAGAGCAGGACCTGCATGTCATATGCTCTCTGAGAGTTAGATGCCAGCATCTGTCACTCAAACCTGCCCTCTGCTTGTGTAGGCTTGGCTTGTGCATTGCTTAGAACTGTTTTGGGATTAGTTGTCAAGCTTTGGAAATCCTGACAATTTATTTAAAACTCCAGATGTCAGAAGAGGCGGCCCTGCCAGGGCCTGCCAGGCTGTCTCCCTCCATAGTGACAGTGTACAGAGTGCACAGTAGCTCTGTCCTTGTGTGTGTCCTCTGTAGATCCAGGAGCCTTCTGGGTGATGTCACTAATGCAGGGACAGCCACCCCTGAACCTACACAGGCGGTATCTTGCGGATAAGGAGTGGCGGATGCAGAGTCCCAGGGGGACCCGCTGCCTGAAGGAAATGAGAAGGCCAGCCAGAGTGGCAAAGGGCCAGTCCCCATGGGGTGCGAAGGAAGCCCAAGAGCAGAGAGCAAGGGCAGGCATTCAGGGCCGAGGTGGGCTTGCCTGAGGCTGTGAGGCCTAGGACCTGCGTCTGGGTTTGCAGACACAAGAAATCTGGGAAGCTGCGCTTAACTCCCAAGATGCCCCTGGGCACCCTGCATCCTTACTGTCCTGGAATACACGCAGGCAGGGCTCAAACACTGGCTACACAGTGGCCAGGAACAGACCTCGTTCAGCACTCGCGGACAAACAGACAAGCTGCCTCCAAAGGAAAGGACTGCTCCCTCCCCACGGGGTTGTCCAACTATTAAGAAAGTACATTTATTCATATTCTCTCTTAAAGGCAAAAGAGAGTTAGCAATTTTCCACATACGGAAATAAATACATTCGGCAGTAAGAATGAGCCTCATTTATTGATTTTTTCTTAATTTTTTTCTTTTTATTTATTTTTATATTGGATACAGGATCTCGCTATGCAGATCCTCCAGTTTCAGCCTCCCCAGCGCTGGGAATACAGGCACGCACTACTATGCCCGGTTTCAGGCTAGTATGGCGTGCGATACCCGGAACTGAACCCGGGTCCTAGAAGGCTGAGCTATCTCCCCAGCCCCGTCCTCATTTATTTTTGTGGCAGTAAAATTGATAGGATTTCTGGTTTCTTTCCGGTTGAAGGAAGTACAGGCTTATTTCACTACAAGGGTATATCGCTTCTTATGTTCCCTAAGTAGAGATCCTTAGGCTCCATCCCATCCTTTCAGCTAAATTAGGAGAAAGGGAGAATCGCTGAAAGCTAAGAGCAAGTCTGCGAGGGAGGCGCAGTGCGCGGGTCGGACCAGCAGGTGGCAGTGCTCCCCCAGCCGCGCGACGTGGATTTAACTGGACGAGACCCAAGCTTTGGCACCGAAGCTCAAGGCCTCGCTGTTTCCTCCCAGAGCTCTGGTGACTCCACTTTTCTCCTGCAGAGGCCGGGGTACAGACCCCGGGAGCCCGCTGACGCTGCGCAACAGGCGAGGAGCTGGGTCTGCAGTGGAGACGCCGGCTGCCCCTGATTCCTCCGGATGATTCCTGCGCAACGTGGACCACGGGATGGGGCTGGAAGGGTGCGGGGTAGTGCTGGGGCCGCGCTTCCGAGACCTGAGAGCTGGGGCCAGGGTAAAAGCCAAAGACAGAAGCCCCGAGTCCCCGGGGGCGCCAGCTCTTTCGCTGCCCGCGGCCCCCTCCCTACACCCCGCCCACTGTACGTCCCCGCACGACTGCTGCCCCCACGCAGGTCGCTGCCTCTGCGCCGCTCGCTCTGCAGCTGCTCCCTCCTCCCTGTAAGGCGGGAGCCACGGGCAGCGTTTGGGCTCTGCTGCCAGGAGGACCTGGGCACAGAGCCAGTGTCTGCCTCCTACTCAGATGACAGAATCTCGGGGGCTGAACTATATCCGGTTCTTGAACTCGCAGCACCACTTGTAAAGCCTAGTGTTAGGGGAAAAAAACCAAAACTTTGCTAAATTGATTTAATAAAACTACTGCACCCTCAAGCTTTGGCCAAGCTTTCACATCCTCGACCACGAGTCTCAGGTCAGAACAGGCTCCCGGAGCCCAGGACAATGCTCACAAACAGCAAGGTGCGCGGAGCTGATAGGGGAGAAATGAAACTCCCAACCTGAAAGGTACCCGGGGCCAGTTTGTGTTCTCTAAAACTGAAGAATGAATTTTAGGTACAAACAGAGGTTACGAGCAGAATATTTATTAGAAAGAACGCTTCTGTCTGAGAGGGACAGAAAGGGGGCCCTGAGCGGGTTGTCCCCTGGAAGCTGTCTCTTCCAGGAACATTTATAGAGTAAAGTCACGTGGTAAGCTGGGTCTAAGGTGGTGGTGAACCTGGGAACTCACTTCGGTGTGGGTGTGAGGTGGGACAAAACTGTTGTCCACCAAGGAGGTTACAAGCACCATTGTTCAGGTAAAACTGATGAAGTTCAGGATCAAATGGGGAAGCCAGTCACGTAGCAAGTGGGCATAAATATAAAACAGCAGTTTATCCAGTAGCAAGCCGGTAGCAGTTGGATTAGTGACTTCCTGGCTGCCTCAAGGTGATGATCAGCCCCAGATGCTTATCTTTAGGGAGCTCAGCATTCGTTTGATCTTTGGTCTCTAGGTGTGGCCCACAACCGGAGCATCAGTCTCTTTCACAGTTGCGATGTATCTTGTCTTGCATGCTGTCTCCCTGAAGGCCTAACCCTCTCTGACTGCCTATAGTATTTTTGTCTACTTCAGCTGGCTTACAACAGAGTCCCCTGAAGGATCCTTCACAAGGCCAAAACGGCTAAGCTCAGAAGATCCAGCCTGGCTCCTCTAGGGTTACCTACAGGTGAGAGAGCAGGGCAGAGTTGGCCAAGGACAGGAAAGGCAGGGGCTCTGGCCAGGCACTGAAGGGGGCAGGGTGAGAGCAAAGGGCACATGAAAGACTTAGGAAATGGACAGAGCTGGTTCCCATTTTTAACTGATCCTGCGCCACTACGTGACTGCTGCACCGGCTGCCAGAAATGAGGCAGGAAGGGCCAGCCCAGAGCTACTTGGAGCAGCGGTTCTCAACCTGTGGGTCAAGACCCCGGCTGGGGTCGAACAACCAAAACACAGGGGTCGCCTAAAGCCATCGGAAAATGTTATTTATTTCTAATTACAGTTTTGAAGTAGCCACCAAAATTATTTTTTTGGTTTGGGGTCACCGCAACATGAGGAACTGTATTTCGGGGTCACAGCATTAGAAAGGCTGAGAACCACTGTGGCGTCTCAAACTGGGTGGTGACAGTAAGAGTAAAATGTGAACGAGCTTATGATATGGTTTTAGAAACACATTCTGCATGACCAACTAGTGGTTCAAATAATTTTATCAGGTGTTTTCTTTTTTCTTTTTTTTGTGGCACCAGGGATTGCACTCAGGACCCTGCACTTGCCAGGAAAGTGCTTATTCTATTGAGCTATCTCCTTGGCCCAATTTATCAGTTTGGATGCTGTTTATTCTAAATAACAGAAAACTCCCACTTTATTTTCAAAACATAAACACAATTTCCCAATGCCCAGATGTGGTGGTGGTGGTGGTGGGCTGCAGGCAAGGATGGATCGGGACTTCAGGCTTGTGTTTCCGGACTCTCAGTCTTGTTCTTGCTCTCTCCCACTGCGTACTTGTTCGTTTAACCTCAGCGCTGAGTCTGTCAATGAACACAAGTTGCGCGCAGGAGCCACGAAGTCGGTGAATGCCCAGCGTGACTGAGAGTCAGCTCTGTTGAGGTGGAGGAGGAGCAAGCACCATGTCCAACAACCATAAAACAAAAAAGTCTTGAACTTGGACCTGACTGGATGACCCCTGGACAAATATCTGTTGGCAGAAAAAGATGGATCCAACGGTTGGCTCAGTACCCCCACCGAGCGCCGGTTACCACTGGATTGGTGGACTCAGATGGTGATTCCTAGAAATGACTGCATAGGGGAAAGAATTTGATTTGCCTAATCTCATCAACTTCAAAGAATTACACTCACGGTAAGAAAGCTGTAGATGATGAAGCATATAAAAATGCTTGTTATATTAGTTTATGGGTGCATGTCTACAATCCTCGTGGGGATTTGCCACACATATATAACATGTTAATTCCCTTTCATCCCCTTCTCTGCCCCTCCGCCCACCCCCAGGACCCCTCCTTTTTCTTGTGCATGTTCGCAGCACATCATTACCTTCACAATGCATAACCTTGTTTCCCGTGTGGAGTCGGTGCATGGACAGGACGCGTCTTGGTTGCTTTTGTTCACACCTTATCCCCATTTCTCAACCCCCTTCCCCTTGAGGGTGGTCTATCTCCCCACATCCTGTGGTCTATCTTTTATTTTGCTTTTTTATTTTTATTGTGACTATCTCATGTTAGAGAAGCAGGTGACGATGTTTTTAAGAATTGTGCTCAGAGGGCTGGGGATATAGCTCAGTAACACAGCACCTGCCTGGCAAGTACGCGGTACCTGATGGGTCTGCATCCATGCAGAAGTCCCCCAGTCATCATGGTGGCAAGGTAGCATGGCATGGAGGTCCCAAACCAAGGACAAGCCACTCCTGGACTGACTTCCATCTTTCTTCCCATGGTTAAACCCAACTTCCTCTTTTGTTTTTCCATGGGTACGAAGCCTTCCCCAATCAGTGCTGCTTTTTTTTTTTTTTTTTTTTTTTTGTCTTTTTGAGACAGGGTCTCACTATGCAGTTGAGGCTGGCCTTGAGCTCACTTTGGTAGCCCAGGCTGGTCTCGAGACAGTAATAAAGGATTTCTTTACTTCTTTTCTGTCATGCCAGAGGAAGGAACCTTATAGTACTTTTTAAAATGTCATGTTCAGATTCTTGTTTCCCATACCCCTGTGCCTGGTCTGATAAGTGCCTGCATGGACAGCTATGCAAACAGTTTCGGAGCAGTTGGAAACAGGGGTGATTGGAAGACTTTGATGCTCTGCTTGGACCAGTGAAGCAGGCATCTGGCTAGCCCTGTTCTATAGGCACAGGCACTACGTAGTGGGAAGAGCAGTATGATGCTGACGGGAGGAGTGAAATTGCCACCTGGAAATCACAGGAGGTTAGGGCCTGGGAGCCCGGCAGAGGGGCAGGCAGATGGTGTTGGAGGTGCCGTGCGCTGCAACGAGAAAGGCAAACTGGGCCTGGAGGGGAGGACAGCCAGATGCTCTCGGGTATCCACGTCTTGAGTCCTGTTAGCATTTAGAAGTATGAGCAGATGTAGGGCACTGCAGTGAGCTGAGTCACCTATGTCACATGGTGTCCTCTAGGCATGGGACAAAGTGACAAGCCTCTAGCCACGCTAGTACAGTTTGCGTCTTATAGCTGAGGAGACAGTATAACCCTCTGATAAGAGGTCCAGGGCAGGAGTTATCTAAACCAAATAAGCCTATGACTACCAGCCCACTGTCCCTTCTGTCACCAAGGAAGATCTGAATGAACGTGGGAACGGGAGAAACAGAGAATTCTCCACACCTTTTGCTTTTGTGATCTTCAGGAGAACCCAAAGAAAGTAGGAAGGGACCCAAAGCCCCTGTTTTCAGGTGGAAAAGCAGACAGCTACAGAAGTAGACTGGTACTCAGTCCACATCAGAGCCCGAGATGGAAATCCACCTTTGGGTTCTAAATCTAGTCCCCAAAGCCTGTAAACCCAAACATCTGTGGTAAGAGATCTCACCTTGGAGACAAGGTATCTATAAACAAAGATGTCCCATGACCCAGATCATTGTGTACACAGAAGTGTGCAGTGTGGGCGGCGACCTAGCAGGAGGTGGCAGGTGAGGAGGGGAGGGGCTGGACTCCAGTCCCACCTGTGGTGCAGTCCCTTGCTGGGAAACTGGGGTCATGTGGTGATACTGGTTCTGGACTGCATTTCCTTTGCTTTAGTAGTTAATTGGATCAGATCAGTTGTTTGCAAACCTAAAAGGGAAAACAAAACCGGAAACATTCTGTTTGAGAAAAACCATTCCAAGAAGTACACATAAACCAGAGAAGTTCCAGGATCACTTTTCCTATGAACTGTCTAGGTCGCAGCACCGTGTTAGGCTTCCAGCAGGCAATCTTGGAAGGTCTCAGAACCGCTCTGCTTTGCTTTCTAGGAATATGTAGTTTCCTTCCTGTAATGGTTGATAGATTGTGTTAACTTGAGAAGTTTAACTAAGCAACTCAGCAGGGGGCCAGGGTCCTCAGTGGTAAACATCCTCATGGTGCTGGCAAGCGCAAGGGCCAGAGTTCAACCCCCAGTTCTACCAAAAAAAAGAGGGCACAGGGACAGTGTGAGTGCTACACCCCGGGGGCAGGTAGCCAACTTACAAGGTAAAGGAGGAAAAGAGGCTGGCTCTCCCTGCTTTTGCTCTTACTGCTTTGCTGTCTTCTGCCGCCTTGAACTGCTGTCTCTCTGCCACGCCACCCTGCCTTGGAGCCAGCAGAGTACGGACTGAAACCTCCACAAACTGTGAGCTAAATAAACCTTTCCTTCCTTAATTCTGGACATCAGGTATTTTGTTTCAGCAATAAAATAAAGTAACGGAGACCCATGCTTCCCCTTCCCAGTGTCCCACCTGCTCCAGGAAAGCTGGCTTAGTCCCTCTGTGTACCACGTGCAGCCGGCATTCGCCTTTGAAGCTGCATCAGTGCAAGCCCATGGCTGAGGCCCTCGGTCCCGCCAGCCTGTGCTCCAGAGAGGCCCTGTGGGAGACCCTTATGTCTTACGTGCTGCGGACCCCACTGCTCATCTGTGCTGCTGGCAAGTGTGTTTTCCAAATGTTGGCTCAGATTAAACAGGAAGTGACTAAAAAGAGTCTGTGGAGTTAGAAAAGGTCAAGAAAGGCCAGGAGATAGCTTGGCTGTCTAAGGGCCTGCCTGGCAAGTGCAAGGACCTGGGTTCAATCCCCAGTACTGCACGGTTTGCTGGTCCCAGGCCTTGCTGGCCACCAAAACTGGGTGTGATGGTGCTCGCCTGTAATCACAGAGCTGAGGAGGCTGAGACAGGAGGATCAGTATGAGTTCAAGCTATGTAGTGAGACCCTGTACCAAATAAAAATAAGCCAAAAATAAATACTCATAATGGGGGGATGAAAATGAGAAAAGAAAGGAAAAGAAAATTGAAAATAAAACTTTTCTAAATAAGGAGAGAAAGAAGAGCAGGAAGGAGGGTAAGGCAAAGGGGAAGACAATGAACCTACCTATATACATTCACAGAGTCCCTAGGATGAACGTGATCATTAGGTACATCTGAAACATACCAATAAACTTAGTTAATTTGTTGAAAAAAAAAAAAAAAAAACTATGAGGGAGCAGGACCTGACACTTCCTTATGGTCTTTACTAGTGTCTACATCTTTAATCCTTTCACTGATATGAGGATTATGATATCAGGATCTTAAGTTTTATTATCTGCATTGCCTGTATAAAAAAACTGAGGCTCTGGATGATTATAAAAACTGCCTTAAAAGACTCTTTTAATAAATGACACCAAAGCTGGGGAGATAGCTCAGTACAATAAGTGCTTGCCTGGCAAGCTCAAGGTCCTGAATTCAATCCCCGATACATAATAATAATAATAATAATAATAATAACAACAACAACAATAACAATAATAAATGGCACCAGGTCAGGCATGGTGGTGCACACCTATAATCCCAGCCCTCAGGAGACCGAAGCAGGAGGATTGATGCAAGTTTGACCAGCCTCAGCTATATAGTTGAAGGCCAGCCTGAACTACAGAGTGAGACTCTGTCTCAAAATATAAAAAGTAAGGAAATAAAGAGCACCATTAGGACAGAATTCTCCTATTCATCTAAGTCAGTGGTTCTCAACCTTTCTAATGCCATTACCCCACAATACAATTCCTCATGTTGCAGTGACCCTGAACCAAAAAGTAAATTTGGTGGCTACTTCAAAACTGTAATTCCAAATAAATAACATTTTCCAATGGCCTTAGGTGACCCCTGTGTTTGGTCATTCAACCCTCGCCGGGGTCGTGACCCACAGGTTGAGAACCGTTGATCTAGGTACAGATGTAAGAATAGTTTTCCTAACACTTTCTAGAATTAAGAGGAAACCCTATGACAACCCACACCACCACCTAAGCTTCTTCTCAATGGTCATATTCTCTGAGGGTTCAATAAACTAATTCCTCCAACATCCTGCTATTCTTCTGGAAGCACAAAATAAAGAAATCAGTGAGACATAGTCTGCTTCCTGTAGGAAGTCACAGCCTAGTGAGGGCATATAGCACACTGTGCACTGTCACCTGTGAAAGTGTTGGCATCGAAGCTAATTCAGACTTCCCATGGAGTCAGCAGAGATGACAGAGAGAGAGACCTCTGAAAATCTGCTCCATGAAATCAAGGAGAGTATTGATGAAGGTTAACAAGTTTGATGTTCTCATATCCCTGGGAATTCGCCAAAGCTTGCAACAGTCTGGGAAGTGTTTATTCAAGAAAAATGCTGAATATCACTTTAAACAAGAAACTCAGCTATACAGAGAAACAGACAAAAGCTGTCCTGTAATGAGAAAAGTGTAGTCAATAGAAGCTGTGCATTAAGGTGTCCACATCTTGGCTATTAATCAATGACACGAAACCAGCTACTTAGGGTCTGATCTAGTTGTGAGACCCTGAACATTCTGTAGACCTTTCTGTAAAATGAAAAACAAACAACAACAACAAATAAATAACTAAAAGAAATCATCCATGAACTAAAGAAAAGTAAACGGCTAATGTCTCAGCCAGTATAGACTAAAGAGAAATTATTAAAATAACCAAATAGAAATTCTGGAATTAAAAAATACTGCAGTAGGAAAGAAAAATTTCATTAACAGCATAACTGAGCAGACAGGAAAAAAACTATCAGTGGCTCTGAAGACAGGTCATGGAGCGCGTGAGAAACAGAAGGAAAAAACATTGAGAGACACCATCAAGTGGGCCACACAATGAGCATTTCACAAAGAAAGATGGAAAAGGGGAAGCAAAAAATATTTTAAAAATAATGGCCAAAATTTTTATAACTTTGATGAAAAATATTAATCTTCACATTGAACAAGCCCCCTAGATTCCAAATAGAAAATATCAGAAGAGATTCATACCTAGGAAAACCATAGTCAAACTGTTAAAGCCAAAGCAAGAAAAACTTAAGAGAAGTTCCCCCTCACATGGTCACCTTATTTAGATGGGTAACTGATTTCCAAACATAAATGGTAGAGGCCAAAAAGCAGTGAAATGAGAAGGTCAATATGATAGAAGAAAGAGGTTGTCAATCAGACATCAGCATCCAGCAAAATTATCCTGCCAAAATAAAAATTAAGGCATTCCAGATTTAGAGAGAAACAAACAAAAAGCCCAGAGAACTCATTGACAAGGGATATTCTGTCCAAGGCATACTAGAGGAACTCTCCAGGCAGACCAAAGAATATTATTATTTTTTGACACTGGGGATTGAACTCAGGATCTTGCGCTTGCCAGGCAGGTGCTTATGCTACTGAGCTATCTCCCCAGGTGGACCAGAATCCACAGGAACAAAGCCTGCAGGTGTGATACTGTGCTTGGCCTGCCAATAAAATATCAAAGACCAAGTGTTTAAGCAACAGAATTTGTTTTTTCACAGCTACAGAAGCTGGAAGTTCAAAATCAGAGTGCTAATATAATTTGGCTTGTTTTTTGTTGAGGATTCCTTACTAGCTTACAGGTGCCTGCCTTATTGCTATGCCTTACACACCAGAGAGAGAGTGTTCCTTTGTTGCCTTAGTTTTCCCTCCCTCTAACTCCTACCCCTCCTCCCTCTCTTTCCATTTCTCCTTTTCCTCTTCCTTTTAAGATCCCCAATTCTATCAGATTAATATATTGCAAGTTAGATGTTCACTTAAACTTATTATCTTCTAAAAGTTTTATCTCTAAATAAATCACATTGGTGGTTAGAGTTTCAGCATATGAATTCCTGGAGCTACAGAGATATGCAGTTCAGACCATGGCAATCTGTAAAAGGTAACTACATAAATAAATATGAAAAATAGTGTTCATGCATATTGTCTTTGTAATTCTTTATTCATCTGATTTAAAAGACAACTGATGGAGCATTAATAGCAGCTCCATGTTGTGGGTGCCCATGTATGCAATCTGAACAACAACAAGGGAAATAATGGAGTTGAATAAAGGCAAAAGTTTGTAAGTTAAGGTTAAATTGATATTAACTCAAAATACTTCCTATAAATTAGATGAAAATTTATAAGATGCTTAGGGCAAACACTATAAGGTAACTTAAAAAATATAGTGAAAGAATTTGGGCATGGTGGCAGGAGGATCATTGCAACTTCAAAGCCAAACCCCCTCAAACCAAGCCAAACCAAACCAAATACACACACACACACACACACACACACACACACAGAGGAACTAAATGCTCCAACAAAAACTATACTCTGCATAAAGGAAGACAGCACTTCAAGCAGACACAGGGAAGCCATAGTGCAAATGTAGAAGATAAATGGCAAAACAAAAGATACAAATTCTGTATTTGTTAATACTTACATTAAATGTAAATGTATTTGACACCTAACTCAAAAGGTAAAGACTTTATATTTAAAGATACAATTTGGATTGAAGATAAAACGATGTTAAAAATACACACAGTGAAAACAGAAACCAAAGAAAGTTGGAATGGCTATCCTAAAATCAGGTAAAGCAGGCTTTACAGCAAAGAAAAAAAAAAAGGCCTTACTGATAAAGTGAAAATTTTATAATGATGGATCAAATCATCAAGAAGATGTAACCACAGTAAATATATATAAAGTCCCAGAAAAAACAAAGCAGATGCTTACAGAAATGAAGACCAAAGCAGACACTTCAGTAATAACAGATGGATTCCAATGTCCCATTTAGGACAGCTTAAGAAAGATCAGTAAAGAAATTGGTGATTTGAACATGACACTTTGAACAAGCAAGCCCAGCAGACATTTACAGGACTTGTTATGCAAGGACGGTAGAATACAATGTCTTCTCTGGCACACATGAATATCACTGTCATGGACCGCAAGCTGGCCATAAAACAAGTCTCAATAATCTTAAAAGGATTTAAATTACACAGTGTGTTCTCTGACCAGAGTGGGATGAAATTAGAGATCGATAGCATGAAGAAATTTAAAAGTTTGTGAACAAGTGAAGAACAAACAGCAGCTTCCTAAATAGCCAGAGGGGCAAAGAAGAAGTCACAACTTTGTATTAGAAAATATTTTGAGAATGAAAATTCAAAAATTATAAGGTGAATAGAATAAAGTGAGAGCAATATCAGAGGGTTAATATCTATAACTACATATAAAAGAGAAAGATCTAAAATTAATAGCTTAGCATATACTTTAAGAAACTAGGAAAAGAAGTAACAAAATAAACCCAAAGGAAAAAGAAAGAAGAGAATAAAAAAGATTATAGAGGAGATAAATGAAATTGAGAATTAAAACTAGTAGCATTGCAACAGCAAGCAGAAACACTAAAATGACACCAGGATTTGGAGGCAGATTTATTTCCATTGACAGGCACTAATGGGAATCATTTCCAGAATATCAGGCCCTGATCTTGGCTGCTTTAGGGCTTATATGGGATATGCAAGCAGGAAGTGCAGAGGCAGAATGGCTTGTCAATTGGAGACTGGTTTGTATAATGCACACCACAGTGACAAACTGCATCACAGTGATCAGCCATTCCTTTTTTTTTTTTTTTTTTTTAATGTTTTCATACAAGGTCCACAGGGTCTTACTAGGTAGATCGGACTTGTAGTGATTCTCTCCCCTGTTTTCAGCCTCCCAGGTGCTAGGAATATAGGTGTGTGCCACCACACCCAGTCTCTGTCACCTTCTCAGTGCACCTCTGGGGGCGAGGCCAGCACAGCACAACAGGAACAAACCTGTGCCACTGCGCTCTGCCTAAGCAGGTGCTTTAGTCAGCCGATTTACCTGGCCGGCCCACAATCAGCCATTCCTAACAGACAGGAGCAATTGGAAATAGAAGAGGAACTATTACCTGGGCAGCTAACACACAGAAGTATGCTGCTTGGGGGCTGAGGGAGGTATTCGCTGCTTTAGAACCAATGCAACTAAAGATTAGTTCTTTGAAATTACCAACAAAATCAACATCACTTTACCTACATTCTCCAAGGAAAAAAGAAGATTCAAATCACTAAGGCAAAGAATAAAGGGAGAAGTATTACCCTGGCCTGATGGAGAAGGGAAGATGCTAGAGGCATGACAGCAGAGCGAAGGGCACCATCCAGTGCCTGGTAGCAAAGTCACACCCAGCCCCGGGCACACTGTGCCACAGAACCAGTGCTGATAAGGAAGTCATGGCCCGCCGCCAGGACCCATTGGACTTCTCACTGATCTGAGCAGAGACAGAGGACAAAGCAGTAGTGCAAGCCCCAAGGGCAGTGTGGATGAATGGTGGATTGGAGAGAAGTAGTGCCAGGGGGAGGGAAGTCCGAAGCCCAGGTCCCGGGGCAAGGTGTGCTCATCTCTCCTGCAGCTCTCTTCACTTGCTGAGGATGGAGAGTTACACTCTCTGACCCGGGATGTTTTTGAGCAAAGAGTGAAGGCATTGACTGAAGCCACTGGAGGTGAGGTAATAAATGGAAAAGAATGAATGGGCCGAGATGAGACTGGACAGAAGCTGGGGCCAGGCCACATAGGCCTTCATCGGCCAGTTAAACACCTGTGGTTTTATGTGAAGGGCAAGAAGAATGCCCTGAAGCAGAGCCTTACACAATGTTTACATTTCAGTATTCCTTGGAGGGCACAGAGGGTTCAGGGAGACCAGTTCAAGGCCACTCAAGGAGACTCAGGGAAGAGATGAAGATAATGTGGGTGGCAGTGGTGAGAATGGAAAGGAGAGAGAAACACTGGACAGTGACCAGGGCTGAGTGGCCGGATCGTGACATCACCCTGGTTTCATTGTGGCTGGCTTGAAGTTTTAACAATCAAGTAGAAGCACAGAGAAAGCAACTGAACATGAGAGTTTGGAAGAGGATGTAGACACATAGGTCTTTGCTGTAGAGTTGGTACCCAAAGCTGTGGCTGGTATGGCATGTTTTGGAGACGACAAATGGAGAACTGGAAGAAGTCTGGGCTGAGCTTTGAAAAACTCCAATATATCTATAAGCCTACTGGGAGAAAGGTTCAGCAAAAGAGGCACAGAATTAGGACCCTGTGAAGTGGGAGAAAAACCTGAACTGGAGGTGTTCAGAGAAGGGAGGAGATTTTAAGAAGGAAAGCAAGGGTGATACCAAGTATCGCTGGAGGCCCTGAAGAGTATAAATAAAATATTCAATAAAATATTCAAGTACTACAAATACTCTACACACATAAATTCAATCTTGGATGAAGTAGATCCATTTTTCAAAAATCACAAGCTAGGGGCCCGGCGGGATGGCTCAGTGGTCTGAAGCGCCTGCTTGGGGAAGCTTGGGTGGCTTCAGGGACCGCGGTTCGATCCCCGGCACCACATGCTGCGCCAGCCCTGCCCCTGGGGTGGGCTGAGCCGGCCACGAAAATGAGTGAATAAACAAACAAAGGTTCTGAAACAATAAATAAATAAATAAAATTAAAAAAAAAATCACAAGCTATCACAACTCCACCTATAGGAAAGATATAATTTAGGTAACTTTCTATACAGAAAAAGTGAGCTTACTGTTTTAAAACTCTCCCATATAAATCTAAAGCCAAATGGTTTCACTGGTGAATGCTAACAAATGTTTAAAGAAGAAAGAGCACAAATTGTATGCAGTCTCTTCCAAGAAATGGAGAAGAAAACATTCATCATTTCCTGAAGCTAATGTCACCCTAACACAAAAGCCAAGGACAAAAATGAGGGCATGAGAGCCAGCAAGACAGCTCAGCAGACTAATCACCTGTTTAGGCAAACTGGGGAACTGGGGTTCAATCCCTGCTCCTAAATGTTGCACCAGCCCCACCCCTGGGTACACGTGGCTGGCAACTGAGTCTGGGCATGGTGGTGCTAGCCTGTAATACCAGCACCGGGGAAACTGAAAACTGGAGGATTGCTGTGAGCTTGAGTTGCATAGGGAGAACCTGTACCAAATACATAAAAAAGAGGGTACCATGAGACAACAGCCCCCATAGCTATAGATACAAAACCATAATCAGAGTAGTAGCAAATAAAAATCAACTTAATTTAAGTTCACACACACACATTGTCTGTAGATAGATAGATAGATAGATAGATAGATGAGCTTAGGTTATATGTGTAATTTTTCTAAAAGATAACTAAGAAATCTTGTGCTAGTCAAGGTGCACAGTTTTGGTAGCAAAAACAGTTCCATAAAGGCATAAAAGAAATACAGAGAACCAAAAGTAAACCCAAACCAGAATGCTTAAACCATAGCAGAATGTACAATATTTTTACAGATATTAAGAAACAAGTCAATGGAGGAAGGATTACATTTTCAACAAATGTGATTGAATTGCCATAAGCAAATTAAGTAAATGGATAAAACGATAACAATGAACACCTTTTATCAGCGTATGTTTGTGATACTTAATAACGGCATCTGTCTTGGGGAAGTGAGATGCATTCGTTGCATTGTCTTCCCCTGTGGCCTTTTCCTCCTCTCCCATCCCCAGGCCTTCGCATCGCCACAAGGTCAGCCTTCCTGTTCCTCTTTTATTTTGCTGTTTAAATTATTTCTATTTGGATTTCTCATTACAAATGAACTTTAACCTTAGCCCCACACATTACACAAAAATTAGCTCAAAAGACATCATGGATATAGACATAAATAAAACTATAAAGTCTTTTTATATAGGGCCTGGCAGGATTGTTAGACTTGCAAGAAAAATGAATCTTCAGAAAAGGAAAACCTGGTAAGTTGGACGTCATCAGGTTAAAAATTGTTCTTCTGTAAAAGGCCTTGCTAAAAAGAAGAATAAAGACAATGTGGGAAATAGAGAAAAACCAAAGCCAAAATAGCTAGAAAGTGAGCAAATACGTAAGAGCGGCATTTTACAAGCAGGATACACAAGTGATAAATAAGCACATGCAGAGATGTTTGACTTCATTAGTCCTGAAGGAAATGCTGAGCCAGAACAAAATAGCCCACCACCACCACCACCTGCAAAATGGCTAAGACTACAGTTAGAGGCAATATCAAGTGCTGGTAGAGATGTAAATAGACTTCATCACTCATATGCTGCTAGTGGGAAGGTGAAAAGACAGACCCCACTAAGAGACAGCTTGGTAATTACTTTAAAATCTGAATGTGAAATTGTATTTCTGGAGATTTCTCCTGAAGAACTGAAGGCTTCTGTTCCCAAAAATGAACTGTATGCAATTGTCCCTGGACAGCATTTCTTGTAACAGCTCCAAACTCGAATCACTGCAGCTGTCTTTGAATGGAGAATGGCTCCACAAACTGACACAAGAACACATGGACTATTTTTGAGTAATTAGAAAAAGAATGGACTATTGATATGTTCGGTAACTGGGATGGATCCTCAGAGAATAAGATGAGTGTGTGTAGGGGACTGCCACAAAAAGTGACATACTGTATGATCTCTCTCCTACTGCATTTTTCAAACAATAGAAATTTGGAGATGCGGGACAGATTGGTAGCTGTCCAGAGTGGGGGATGGGGGACATGGAAAAAGAGAAAGGAAGATGTGATTGTACAGGGGCTGTGTTATGGGCTGTGTCTAGATGTTCCCCCTAAAGTCTTAGGTGGCCATTGCTGGGGCTTTTCCAAAGGTGGTTGGATCCAGAGTGTGTAATGCTTGGATGCTGGGTGTGTGATTACTAAATCAGTTCACTGATTGGCTTGGTATGGTTCTGAATGTGGCACGGCTTGCGTGTGAGTGCTACCCTCTCTAAATGCAGGCAGCCTGGGTAGAATATAAGGCACAGAGAGAGGGCAACTGCGGTTGCCTGCTGCTCACAGTGTCACTACTTTGCTGCCCTCTACATGAATTTTTCTCCCCTTTCAGACCCCTGTGCCATGCCACCCTGCCTTTGAGCCAGTTGATTATAGATTTAAGCCTCTACAACTTGTGAGCCAGAAAAGCCTTTCTACTTTTAACCTTGGGTGTTGGGTATTTTGTCTCATCAGTGAGAGAAGCAACTAAGAAAACATAAATAAGAAATACAGAAATCTTCTATGTACTTTCATCAGCTTTTTCCAAAAGTAATATTTTAAGGAACCATAACATAACACCACAAGTGTATCAATACTGATATAATTGAAAGATATGACTGAGATTTTCATTTCCTTGTTAAAGGGAGAATGGCTTATTTAGCTCATTATTTGTAGATCTTGCAGCCCATAATCAGCTGGCTCCAAGGCAGGGTGGCACATGGCAAGGGGGGGCAACCACTCATGGCAGTGGAAGACAGCAAAATCAGCAAGCAAGAAGAGCAACCAGCCGCTTTTTGCCCCTTTCACCTTATTCAGACGTCTGGGATTAGGGCGTTGGCAATTCAATCAGTAGATTGGTTCAGAAACCACCCACCCTTAATTGCAGCACCAAACCATGAATCAATCACAGACTATAGATTCAACTACCTGTGAAAAAGTCCCATCTAAAGTCTTATGTCACCATTGGTGGGGCTTTTCCAAAGGTGCTTGGCTCTAGACTGTGTAATGCTTGGATGCATGGCTTTGGGAGGCCATCTGGACACAAACCGTAGTGCTTGTCAATCTATAATTTTATTTATCGTTTATCTACTTTTCTATCTACATACATTTAAACTGATAAAATTGTAGACTTTATTTCTGTGTGTAAGCTCAGGGAGGAATATATTCAGAGCCACTGTGTCTGTACCAAAGACTCACTTGTGGTCAGAGATCTTGGTGCTGCGTTGTAACTTTATTTTAGGTGGCCTCTCACAGGGAAGCTATTTAGGTTCATAGTAAAAGGGAAAATTGTAGAAGGAAAAATTATTCTTTTAAAAACTTAGTTCTCTTTGAAGCTGGCATACTCTGAAACTGCTTTATTGCTCTGTAATTGCTTTCTTGACCCTTGGAACCACGAGAGCATAACTGGCCCTAATTATGCCAAGCTTCGTAGTTATTAATCTAGTCTTGTAATTCATGGTCATTAATCTAGCCCTGAAACTGATGATCTCACCCTACTAGCTAATCGCAACATCAAGACTGTCCTGTCCATACTTTATAACCCCTGCATACACCAAATATAAAAATGCTAGCTCATAATGACTTGCTGCCCATCTTTTTCAGGAATTATTCCAGCTAGGAATACCAGTATAAAATAAAAATGTTCACTGCCTCCTAACTTCTTTCGGTGTCATTCTGTTCCCAGGCACAATTTCACCACAACATTCTTGGTTCCCTGCCTGGAAAGGCCATACTGGCTGCTTAGGCCACCAGCTAGCATCTGGCAGCCACAGCTAAGATGTCTCTAGACTCCTTCATGGGAAGGCATAACCTCCACGTTTTCTTGGAGTCCCCTCAGAAGCTTGGACCAGAGGCCCCTGATTGGTACTGAAAGCCCTGTCAGACCCAAAAAAGGAGAAAAGGATGAAGTTGGAAGAGTTCACCAGATCAGGTAAGACCCTCAGGGCACCCCAAGCAGTCCATCTGTCACTCTTGCTCAGTTTGAGCAGAAGAACTTGGTCACCTTTTGTTAGTTAAGGCCACCCTCATTGTGTGTTTGTAGTGGACAGTAAGCAGTAGACTGTTCCATCTGTCCCTCACGACAAAAGGCCTCTCTGGGACCTGAGAGCTGGGAGCTTCAGTGGGTCAGATTTCTGGGATTCCATAGTCAATTCAAATGGCTAAAAGGTGGTGACTCAGCCTCTGTAATGGGGTCTGACAAGGCTTGGGGTTTATATGAGTTCAGCAGTTGCCACAGGGACTCATGTTCCTTCAAGGGGAATGGCCAGAGCTAATGAGCGCTTGGTTCCTTTTTTGAGAAGCACCCACCTTTGTATGCTGCAGCATCATTCAAGGGTACACAGTATGCACCATGGGAAGATAGAATGGGTGCAAGCAGATAACCCTACGGTGCTTGATTGTATGCTAAAAACTTCAGAAAAGGATTGTCTGATGACTGTGGAGTGGGAATGCAACCTCAGAAGCTCTGTGCCTTTTGTGAAATTGAACAACCTTTGCCTCAACTGGCCACCTGAAGGGACTCTTGATGTTGAAATTGTTCATCAAGCCTGGAACAAAGTGACCGAGCCTGACAAAGGAGGCCAGCCTGACCAGTTTCCTAATATTGAATCTTGGCTCAACCTGTGTCAGAGCCTCCCACCTTAGCTTCACAGCTGTGTTCTGCGTGACAAGAAAGCCATCCTAGCCATCAAAACAAACCCACTGAGAGGCTCTCGGATTCAGCCCAAGCCAGAAAATCATCATGATTGATTGAAGTATTTAGTACAGTCTCCCTACACAGCTCAGATTCATAGTGATCCTCCTGTTTTCAGCCTCCCCAGTGCTGGGATTCTAAGCATGAGCCATCTGGTTTCAGTGGCTGGCTCAGTGCACCCAGGGTGGGGCTGGCACAGCAGGTGGTGCCAGGGATCAAACCCCAGTCCCTGTGCTTGCCTAAGCAAGTGCTTAGTCCACGGAGCTATCTCACTGGCCCCAGAAAGGAAAGCATTATCCTCTTCTTCCCAAGTACTTCTATCCGATCTTCCTCCTCTTTACCTTCAGCAACCCTATGCTGCTCAGCCAGACTCAGTGCCACCACCACCAGTTCTGCCTCCTGCACCACAGCCTCCTGCTCTCCCAGATTAATTTACTTGGACTCAATTATCATAGGGGTTAAGAGCTCTTCCTCCTTGGCTCTGAATTTGTGCATCCACATGCTGACATGGGATAACTGTCAGCAGCTCCTTCTGGCTCTGTTTAACTGAAGAATGCACCATATTTTAGATGAGGCCCAAATGTGCTTAAAATCAAAAGTCCAACCACTATGGCTGATCCTTCCCAAACACGTCTGAACTGGGTATGTAATAGCGCAGAAGATGGTGAAGCCTTACATCAGTACCACACTGCTCTTCTCACAGGAATCAAAGGAGGAGGCAAAGGCTGACAAACATGTCTAAAGTTACCGAAGTTACTCAGGAACCCAAAGAAAGTCCAGCCAAATTTTATGAGAGACTCTGTGAATCCTACCAGGTGTATACACCCTTTGACCACAAGGTTCCTAAAATCAACAGATAGCCAATGCTGCCTCTGTTGTACAATCAGATCAGCCTCTAGAAGAAAAATCCAAACAGTTGATGCTTTTCTGGCATGAATGCTACCTGGTTACTTCAGGTTGTCTAGAAAGCCTTTGTAAACTGAGAAAAGGAGCAACAACATGAGGTAGATCACAAAACCCAACAGAAAGCTGCTCTTCTAGCTGCAATGTTAGGAAAGTCTGTTCCTCATGTCCCAAGGCCAGTTCCACCGTGACAACTGATATAAGGGGCCTCTCAAGCCTTACAGCCTAAAACTGGTGGCAGAGCTCAGCCCTCATCATTGGCAGCTGCCCATTGTGTTGGGCGCCAACAGTTTGTGGATACTGGGAAGATCAATGTTCCCTCTATCTGTGAGACATGAAGAAACTTGATTATCTGCAGCCACTTCTGCCTGAACCTCTTTTCTCCCTCATCAATGACAACAGCAAATAGGACAGATGAAGTGCCATGAGACTGGACCCCCAAGACAGACACCGTCATTGCCAGAATTGGGGAAAACCTATGACATTTTGGTACTGGGAAACAAACTATGCTGTAGGAAACCTATGACTTTTATGGTAGACAATGTTGTCAACTTTCAGTTGTGACTCAATCTGTTGCTTCCTTGACCTCCTGGCAACACAAGTTATCAGTGCCACTGGAACCTCCATTAAGAGGAAATTCTGTCACAGTAGATCCTGTGAGACTGGTGGACACTTTACCAAGCAAGAATTCTTGTACATGCCTAAGTGCCCTTTCCCCCTCTTGGGATGTGACCTCCTTTCCAATCTGGGAGTAACTATTTTTTTTTTTTTTTGCTCCGAATCAGCAAGGGGTAACGTATGTCTGCCCCAGACTTGCTATTGACTCTGACTGTACCCCAAGAGGAAGAATGGCACCTGCATCAGCTTGACATGCCTGATGATCATAACACTAAAGTTTCGAGAGACTTGTTTCCAAAAGTACAGACAGAGTTCTCACTCCCAGGGCTTGCTATCAGTCATGCCCCTTTGGTGAATGGGCTCTGCCCAATGCAACTCCTACTGTGGTTAAGCAGTATCCAGTGTCATAAGAGGCTTGGCTTGGCACCCAGCCCCTAGAAAAGGACTCAGGTGTCTGGGCCCAGAGAGAAAAGATTTCTAAGTACTACAGGCTTAGACTGCGGTTTGCCAAGAATAGTAAGCCTCTATATGACAGGCTGACAAGGAAACAAAATGAAAGAGAACAATAGGAGACATTTAGATTTAGTCTTTCTATAAGGAGGAGAGTGTAATGTGTTAGGAGAAAACAGCTATTTCTATGCTAGTGTGTCTGAAATAGTCTGAGAAAGTCTGAAACAACTGCAAGAGAGATTAGATAACCAGACCAAAGAGCAAAATTGGAAGTAGGGATGGTTCCAAGCTCTCTCTGACCTGAAACCATGGCTAGGGTCCCTCTTGGGGCCCCTGACAGCCCTTATGTTAATTTTCCTGATGCGACTTTGCCTGATTGATCCAATTATTCACTTTATTTCAGAATAGATCAAGAGCATATGTTTCCAAATGGCTGTGTCACTCCTTGTGCATCTTTCTCTCTTTCTCTCTTTCTTTCTCTCTTTCTTTCTTTCTTTCTTTCTTTCTTTCTTTCTTTCTTTTTTGTCTTTTTGAGACAGGGTCTCGCTATGCGGTTGAGTCTGGCCTTGAGCTCACTTTTGTAGCCCAGGCTGGTCTCGAACTCGCACCAATCATCCTGCCTCAGCCTCCCGAGCGATGAGATTACAGGCATGCGCCACCACACCCGGCTCTTGTGCATCTTTAGATAGAAGCAACACTGAAAAATTTTTAGCAATAATGAAAAGGAGGGAAATTGTCTTAGTTACTCTTCCGTTGCTGTGACAAATACCTGACACACAAAATGAAGGAAGGAAAGGTTTATTTAGCCCAGAGTAATTGGAGGTTTCAGTCCACACTCAGCTGGATCCAAGGCAGAAAGGCACATGGCAGAGGCCAGCAGTTCAGGGCAGCAGAATAGCAACAACGCAACAGGCCAACAATAGCAACAGAGGCAACTGACCAACCCAGGTATCAGAGCAACAGAGAGAGAGAGTCTGTTTCTCTGTCTCTCTTATATATTACATTCAGGCTATTGCTCCAGGCTGGGGAAGGTACACACACTCATAATCCCAGCAGTACTAAGACCCAGTGGATCATGAGTTAGTGTCAAACTCTATAAGCCCCTACCCCATGGTTGCATGAGACCTTGTGGGGACAACTAGACACAAACCATAACAGAAATGAAAGGAAAAAATGGTAGAAGGAAAATTTGTTCATTTTAAAACTTTGTTCTCTTTGAAGCTGCTTAGCTGTCTAATTGCTTTGTGGCTCTATAATTGCTTTCTTGACCCTTGCAACCATGAAAGCATAACCAGTCCTAATTGTACCAAGCTTTGTGGTCACGACTCTATTCTTGTAACTGGTCGTCATTCACTGCCTCCTGACTTCCTTGGGTGTTGTTCCTTTCCCAGACACAGTTTTGCTGTAAGAATAGTAGTTGGAGATTTGTTGATGAGTATGAGAAAAAGAAAGCAAAGGAAGTTCAGGGCCATTGAAGTGATAATCCAGAGAATTTCATATGAGCAAAGAGGGTAATGAAGAAAGAGAAGGTGATTCTCTGAGCAGAAGCAAAGGAGCCCACTGTCTAGCAACCAGTGTGAGATCAAAGGATGGGGTAGGGTGTGTGAATAGGAGCTGGTGAATAGGAGTGGTGAGGGGCAGTATTCTGACTCGGGCTTGTGCAGATGGGTCAGCTGAGAGGGAAAAGAGGTCAAAGATGGCTACGGGGATCATGAGCACGATAGAGAGAATGAAGAGCTCTTTCATAATAGGAGAACAAGAAAAGTCTTACACTGCTTCTGTGTCATTTTACAGTCATTTCTCTCCCCTCCCAGCCTCTTTCCTTCCTATCCTACCTGGAAGACTTCAAGCCTCAGCATCAGCAGCAAACGTGATAACCTCAGAGAGTCTACTGAACCACCCTCCAAGGTGGTCAGGGGCCTTGGCAGTGTGTGTAAAGTCAAGTCCTTGTAATAAATCACTGCTGCATATAATATCCTTGTTGTTCACTTCTCTCATTGAACACTAGCTGTTATCAGTGGCAATTTTGACAAGAAAGTATTTAGCAGTTTCTGGAAGAACCAAAGGGAAGCTCATTCAGGTTGATAGATTTTTCACTTGAACTCCCTCCTAAAGAACCAATTTTGACTCTCTGCAGCATCACTCCCACTCCACAGCCCTCACTTTTGTTTCATGGTAACGAGAAGCCCTAGCCATGTGCCAAGTACCTCTGTCTACACAGTTCTTTAATTTATGATCCCATCACAAACAGTTCATCAAGTCAGGCACACCTTGGGCTGGTGTGATTTTCTGCAAAGAACATGTTTTAGAGGTGAACAGGGTGGTTGACTAGATCAGTAAGGAAAGCCACAGCAGAGCACTTGTCCTCTCTCACCCAGCTATCTCAGGAGGAAAGTACATTTTCTTAGTTTGGGAACCATTGTATTTAAAGCTTTAATTTGGGGATAGGGAGCAAAAGAAAGGGAGTGTGTAGTGTTTGCTTTATCCAAAGCTTTTCACAAGGTACAAATCTACTGATTATTTTGAGCCCTGTGGGTTAAAAACTTTGAGTGAAGACCCAGCAGTGGCGTCAAGGTGACACAATCACATCTCCCCTCCCCAGAACGGATTTGTGCCACTTATATGATGAAGAAATCAACTGTGAGTAACCAGAAACTAGGAAGTGCTCTCCTCTTCTTTTCCCTCAATATATATTGTCTTGGAACTGTAGTTCTAAGACAGCTCTCTCAGGAGCAATCTCGTCACCTTCTTTCTCCTCCAGCCTGAGTGCCAACTCTGCAAGCGATTGCTTCAGAATCAGGTGCTTGTGGTCAGAGCAAATGCAGCAGAGGCTTCATTTACTTTTGTCTCTTTGGAGCCAAAGAGACTGACACTATTTTCCACATCAGTCTCAGTTTTTTCTCCTCTTCACTGCCCCAAGATCCAGCCCCGTGCCCATGAAAAGGGTCTCTATTCAATCAGAGAGAAACAAAGTTGGCTTGTGCAAACCAAGCATAGGAGACACAGAGTGGCTTATCCTAGTTAATAAGCTAGGAGAAAACATGTACAGGTCAATTGTCTGCTGAAAACAAGAAGAGTTTCTCATAGGGGTTGTGTAATAGGCTATCATCTGATTTGCCAAAAGTCATCCCCTCTCATTGCTGAAGAAAAAACTATTTAAGGGCAGGTAGCCAAGGGACTTAGGAGAGAATAATTTCCTGTCGGCCCTGGAGGAAGAACGAATCACAGCTTTACCATACTAGATGGTTGGCATCCAGCCTTCAAGATGCTCCAGTGATTCTTACCTTCTGGTATTCATTCATGCCCATTTGTGGTCTTCTACATCAAACATGATGCCACGTGGTCAGGAGCACTCTGTGCAAATGGCAGAGATTTAAAGACAGGTCATCAAATAACAGCACCTGTTATCTTTGGACTTTGTTTTTTTGAGACACAGTCTCACTATATAGCACAGGGTGGCCTCAAACTCATGGTGATCCTGCTGCCTCAGCTTTCCAAGTGCTGGAATTACAGGCATGCGCCACAACACCTGGATCATTTTATCTTGCATTCTTGGATTATTCACCTAGTGGAAGATCACTGTTGTTCAAACACAGGAGCAGATGAGATCAGGATGTTGTTTTATTTGCGATTTCACAAGAGACTCCAGTCAGGAACACTTACCCCATTGTCTCTCCTAAAATCCTGGCCCAAGTAAACTTTGAGATAATATATATTTATTGTTATTTTAAGCCACTAAATTTAAGGATAATTTTCTATGTAGTGGATAACTAATACAGCAATCATAGTAATTTCCACTTCCTTTAGTGTATATCTGTAGTCAGAAACCCAGAGACCAGCAGCCACAAGAATAAATGAACATCCTTGACAATGCCCATGTTGTGTTTTAATAGACTGGGAAGGTATATAGTGCTTAAATCTCTGTGCAGAAATGTAAAACCCCTCGATTCTTAGCATTTACCTAGTTCTATGATGTAAATATTCCTTTATGACTGATCTCATGCTATAAATGTGGTGCCACTGAACTTAGAACTGGGAAGAGATGTGGACTATAAACTCCTGTCAGCCTACGTGAGCTGGCTCCTCCACATCACTGGACTCATCAGAAACAAAAAACAGATTGGATCAGGTACTCATGCTATCTTCTGCTTGTGTGGCCAGGAGTATCATAAGAAGTAGCAATAATGTTTTGACAGTAGCTTCAGGACCAAGTGGCCCAAGATTTAGTCTTGCTTCCACTGTTTTTGGTCTGAGTGGCCTCAACTTGCACTACTCATTGATGGTCATTGTCAGATTCTTCACCTGTAAAATAAACATGGTAATATCAGCTCATCAGAATTTTTAGAAGGTTAAGCCGGGCGTGGTGGCACACGCCTGTAAATCCCAGCACTCGGGAGGCTGAGGCAGGAGTATCGGTGCAAGTTCGAGACCAGCCTGGGCTACAAAAGTGAGCTCAAGGCCAGCCTCAACTGCATAACGAGACCCTATCTCAAAAAGACAAAAAAAAAAAATTTTTTTTTAGAAGGTTAAATGAAAATAACAGTAACAAAACTGGTTATCGAGGGCTTACATTATATCAAGTCACAGTCCAAGCTCAGATGTATTGCTTAATTTAATAATAAAGTTAAATTAGGAGCATTTCAATAAATGCTAATGATCAGCATTTCTACTCTTAATTACATTTCCAAGCAGAGAGCTGGTCACTGAGATGAATGCTACATCAAGGAACTGGTGAAACGGACCTGTCTCCCAACATGTGCTTTGATCCAGCACTGGTCGAAAGAGTCCTATGAAGAGCTGAGGAGCTTAAGTATAGATATTGACCAAAGCCCTTGCTAGGCTTCCCACAAAACCCATGAGCCACCCTGTGACCCAAGGAGGTAGAAAAAGAGCAGTCAAAGAACTCAGAGGTGTCCTTCAGCACCTTGGCCAGAAGTCATGTCTCAGAACTGGAATGAGGTGCTGGTCCCATCCTCAGTGCTGACTGGTCTGATTGGTCCCATTAATGTGGTGCATGCATTCAGTTCTGACACTCTGGAAGGCTGGGGCAAGAGGATCATCAGTTCGAGCCAGTCTAAAGCCACTTAGAGGGGGCCCGGCAGGATGGCTCAGTGGTCTAAAGCGCCTGCTTAGGAAAGCTTGGGCAGCTGCAGGGACCACGGTTAGATACCTGGCACCACATGCTGCGCCAGCCCTGCCCGCAGGGCAGGCTGAGCCGGTCATAAAAATAAATAAACAAATAAAGTCATTAAAAAAAAAAATAAAGCCACTTAGAGACTTAGCAAAATCCTGTCTCAAAAAAACAACAACCAAATGGGACAGGCATATAGCCCAGTACAAAATTCTGGAGTCAGTATCCAGTCCTGCCCCCAGAGTGAGAGGGTTCTGACTTATGGCCATTGCCTAGCAGAACTGGGAAAGCATAGGAATGAGAAGTCTGAAAAAACTGAATGAAACCTTGATCAGCCAAGATCTTCTTGCATGTAGTGAGCTGCATTGTCACCCATACGCCATTTTAACAAGGAGCAAGTGCAGAATGGTTATTGATGGGACTCACTGAATTCCATCCCCGTGTTTGGTGCTTTATAAACTTTTTGCTTATTCTTCACAATCTCACATGGCATTTTCCCCATTGTGGAAGAGCTTGTGATGCAGAGAATTTAAATCACCCGCCGAAGGTCCCCAAGCTAATCAGCAACAGGGAAAGAATCTAATTCCAGGTCTCTCTGTCCAAACCCTCAGCCTCTACAATTGGTTGCTGCTATTTCTAAGAAGTCGATAGCACAGCGGACCTTCAACTATCTAAGAAGCGAAGAGTATTCAGAGTAAGTAACAAAAAATGGTTGATGCCTTATTATTATAGACCTGCTCTTGACCCTAGGTGAATATTGCTCTTCCTTACCTCCCTCACTCTTCTGGAGAGCTCCTTAGGGTGCTGGAGAAAGATTGCACACAGCTATACCCAAGGGGAAAACGACATGGTCCTAGAAGAGAGCTGGTAATGCCTTGGACCAACGAACACCATTTTTGTCAGCAAGCTAGAGGTTTTCTGGGTGGTGATTGGGTCCCTTATGAACAGAACAGGCCTCCCACTCTGAGACCTAGATTCTCTCTTTAGGGTAGGTCAGCAACAGCTACAGTTAGAGAGAAAATTTTTACTACTATAATTACATGCTGCCTAAGTGGCAACCCAGATTGTCTGTATGCATGTTAAGGTTCCTCTAGCTGTGTAAGTGGGAGCATTTACTTAACTGCACATGCCTCAGTTGTCCCATCTTTAAAATGTGAACAATGAGGTTAGCTGAGTGCAGTGATGCACTTAGGTCACATAATTGACCTAAGAGAAGTCTGCCATCGTCTTTAGCTACACTTATTATCATCATAATAAAAGCTGTGCAGTGATGCAGGTCACTGAAGGAAAAGGTGCAAATTTCCAACAATGAGGGGGAAGAGCTGCGGGTGTTTCTTAGGAGTACAGAGTTTGATTAGTATGTACAAGGCTAAGGTCATAGATTCCCAGCACTGCCCTCCCTCCAAAAGAAAAAAAAAAGATGGCAACACACCTACATTGTCCCCTGGAGGGGAGCTGGAAAGAGATGGGGGCTCAGGGCCTCCTGCTGAGTCTCCATGACATTCCTCTGTGAAAGCAGTCTTACCCACGTCTCAGCCTTTCCTCAACAGGTAAGGATAATATCATTGCCTCAACAACCAGCAGCACCAAGTCACATTTCAGGAGTCTGCCGAGGTCAGGACGTCCCTTCTCTTTCCGACTGACACTGCCCACTGCCCTGGTTTCCACCTAGTGGGGATGGGGCCCCTTCGGGCCTGTGGCCTCTTGCCCAAGAGAGGGATGGGACGAAGCTGCACCCATGCTCTGAGATGCCAGCTGGCCTGTCAGCACACTGGCACAATCTGTCAAGTACGCCAGATGTCACTGTCACTCTGTTGCCCAAACACGCACTTGTCATACCCCTGTGGATCACCAGCTGCTTTGTAGAGAGGAGCTCCAGGCTGTCCATGCTACACCACTGCACTACTGCAGAGCTCTCTGCAGTTCTCCCATGAAAACCAAGGACATCTTGCACACTGAAGCTCACTGTCAAGGGATGGTCCTGCTTGTCGCATTCTGGGCCCCTGTCTTAGTTACTTTTTACTCGTTGCTGGGACAAATACCAGACACTCAAGATGAAGGAAGGAAAGGTTTATTTAGCTCACAGTTTGTGGAGGTTTCAGTCCATATTCGGCTGGCCCAAGGCTGAGTGGAGCAGGACGGAGAGCATCCAGTTCATGGCGGCAGAACAGCAGCAAAATGGTGGCAGAGGCAGTCAACCAAAGAGGGCAGCAGAGAGCAACAGCTCGAGTCTGTCTCTTTGTCTCTGTTTATATTACATTCAGGCTCTCTGCCTTAGCCCCCACCTTAGGCTACACCCATAATCCCAGAAGTACTTCAATCCATAATCCCATCAGTACTAAAACCCATAATCCCAGGGATCATGGATCAAGTCTCAAACTCTAGAAGTCCCCGCCCAATGACTACATGAGGCTTTGTGGGGACAACTAGACATAAACCATAACAGCCCCCTCTGCCCTGGAATGCTGGCAGCTCTCCCACTCACACAGACAGAATCAGGAGACCTCCCATCCCAGACTAGAGGGTGGGAAACAGTCTCTCCTGCTGCTGCGTGCTCCACCGCAGACCAACTTGTGTGCTGTTCATTTTTATATGTGGGTTTTAATTTCTGAAATGTCTTCTGAGTACGTGTTTTAAAAACAGCAAACACGTTCATATGGAGAGTTCATACATGTATAGGCTGTATCTTAGTCCTTCTCCCTTCCCCTTCCCTCCCGTCCCCCTGCATCCCTAGATCCCCTTCCCATCTGCAGAACTTCTCCCTCCCTGTTTCCCGTCATCTGTCTTTTATTTTTGTACTTCTCATTGCCGTAGAAGCGTAGCATATAGCTGCCACATGAAAAAATGAGTGTGACTCCACAGAATTCCTAAATCCTTAGTTACAGATTTAGGGTCTCTATTGTTAAAAAGAAAGTGTTCATCAGATCCTTCTTAAAAGTGGAAAGATTTTATTCAAAACTGTGATAATAGGGCATATTAAGCTCTGGATATTTATATCTCCCTCAAACTGGTGTGTTGCAGCCTAACTGCTGGTGCGGTATTAGGCAGAGACCACACGGTGGGAGGTGATTACCTAATGAGGCAGAGCCCTTGGAACCTAGGAACAGTGTGAGCACCCTTGTTAAGGAGGCCTGCGAGACACTTCATCCCTTCCATTAGGCCAGGGCACAAGGAAGGAGCTAGCACCCAGAAAGCGGAGGATTGGCCCTCAGTAGCTGCCGAACCTGCAGTGACTTAACCTTGGACTCACCAGGTCCCAGGACAAAGCTTCCATTGTTCATATGCTGGCTGAGGGGGCTTTGCTGCAACATCCTTAAGAGACAGGACAGGAACAGAGGTTGAACTCAAGCACAAAGGGAGCCAAGAGGGCATTTATATCCAGTGGGTGCGATGAGGGAAAAGACAGGAAATTACTAAGAGGCGCTTGACCCGGCTGAGGTAGGGGAAGACGGACTCAATTCCATTTTGGAGAGGGCATCTTGACAAACAGGCTCAGCAAGATTTTCATAGTAATATTGGGCTGGGCAGAGTGTTGCAGCCTTGAAGCAAAGTGGTACCTTCTCTGGGACATCTGAGAAAGAGCGACTTTGACCTTATTCTGATTGGATAAACTCCCTGCCCCCAGTGCGTTGAGGCTCAGCTGCTGTACTTCAATCTGCTGATTCAGACATCAGTCATATCGACCGGCCACCACAGACAAGCTGAGCTGACTCATAAGACCAGTCATCATCATCATGGGGTCTGAGGAGCCAATGTAGAAGCCCAGGGGGACACATTTGGCTGATCTTCTGCTCTGAGGGGGTCTCTCTGGGTTTTCCACCTCACCTTACTCTTGGAGAAGAGGGTGCGGAGCCTTACCAACCCCCACAGTACTTATAAGATAGAGCTAAAAGCTAGATGGGAGTACCTCAGGTGATGAGCCAAAATCCAGAGGCCCACCGGACTAGGAACACCTGCCTCCCTCAATGTCTGACTGCTGGATGATGATGATTTGGGCAATTGAGTTATGAACAGAAGGCCTCAGTGCCCTAGAAGCTGGAGTTTGGCCTGACTTCTAAGAAAACCAATAATGGATTGGAAGACTGCTCTAGAGGGAGGAGTAAGTAGTGCTGAGCTGCTAGCCTAATATTAAGGAGCCCCCCTTTGCCCCTGTGCCTTTGATTCCTGACTCCTAGAAACAGGTTTTTGCCTTGACAGGAAGAAAAGCCCAGATATAAATGGTCACTCCCTAACACGGCATCTTTGGATGGCATCTTACGCCCCGATATATTTCACTACCAGCAGCCTCTCCAGAGAGAACGAAGCTGTCGTCACTGTGCTCAGAGACCAGTCAGACCACATGTGCTGCTGCTGCCATTTGCTGGTACCTCTGCTCCACTGGGAGGGGCTTGGCTCTGTGTCACCCAGAACGGCATTTTGCCAGGAGGCTGGAAGGAATGTGGAAGAAGCCTACGAAAAAGCAGGAGAGTGACTTCCCACCTTCTTGGATGCATTTGCTCTGCGCAGTTCTGCTTTCTGTTTCTAACTACAGCATCCTGTTCTCCCAGACTCAGACATGAAGGGCTGGGCTGGACACCAAAGCCCAGAGATGCCTCCTCCCACCTCCTCCCTAAAGACAAAATTCCTAACTAGATCAAACTCCACCTCAAGAGCTCCTGCCTGCTCATCCCTTCACTAGTGCATTTTAGAAACACTTTTTAGTGCATGTAATGCTCCAGACACACCTAGGCACACTCATCCTTGCAAACGGGACCACTGCCCTGTCACCTGCACGACTGGATGTGTCCAGAAGCCTGACTGCAGTTCAAACTTAAGATCTCCTACCTCCAGTGCTTCAGAATATGTTAGGCAGCAATTCACAGCAGATACAGTTTCCAAAAATAGAAATACCAAAAATTAAAAAGAAAAATGATCACCTTTACCAATCTTACATCCTTATATCTGATCATCTGAGTAACTACTTTGAAGAGAATATGCAGTATAATAACAATTGTTAATTTCCTATCATCTTGTTTTAAAATTCTGTATCATTTTTATTGCTTTTGTTATTGTCCTTAAAGTTTTAAAAATGATCATTGTTATTTCTATGGTCAGAGAGAGAAGTACCAATGTCCTGGTATATTTCTTCCAGCCTCTTTATCTCAGTACATGTAAAATGGGAAACACACCATGTACCCTTGTAATGGGGAAGAATTGGCCATTATCTCCCTTTCCTTTAGAAGGACTTGGGCCCAGGCTCTTGGCTGAGGATGAAGTGAAGCCTTTTTTTAAAGTCATTTCCTAGCCCCTCTCAGGGCAGCCCAGGGAGCCTCTTCCGAAGCCTAACGTGGTGCCTTTGTTTTTTTAGGCTGGCCCTGAGAAGCAGCAGGAAGCAAACAGAACATGACCTAGCATTACAATGCAACTTGCTGACTCCCAGGGAAAAGGGAGGTGCGCTAGTAATTATGAGGCTGCAAGGAGAGAGCTCCTTGCTCACGGCAGCCTTGGGCACTGTGCCTCATAATTAGTATTAGTGTCTGTCCTTCGGAGTTGTGGGTATTGGTGCTTGCTTTATTTTATTTTATTTTATTTTATTTTATTTATTTATTGTTTCAGAACCTTTGTTTGTTTATTCACTCATTTTTATGGCCAGCTCAGCCCACCCCGAGGGCAGGGCTGGCACAGCGTGTGGTGCCAGGGATTGAACCGCGGTCCCTGAAGCCGCCCAAGCTTTCCCAAACAGGCGCTTTAGGCCACTGAGCCATCCCACCAGGCCCCCGGTGCTTGCTTTTAATAGGTGCATAATTGAAGGAAGCAGAGGAGCCCCAGGCTCACACTGACGAGGTTGTTGTGAGGAAAAGCTGGCCTAATGGTAGCGTCCAGAGGCACCGCTGGCATCTGGAGCTGCTTGGTAGGACAGCTGCAGGCCAGAAAGGCACTAGAACCACAGAGGGGGATGCGTGTGGGAAGCACGAGCTCATCCCTCAAGCGAGGTTTAAGAGGTGTCCCCACAACCAGGCAGGATTAATCCGGAGGCAGGCAGAGCTAGATCCAGCATGTGGCCTCAGCTGCCTCCTGAGCTGCCCACCTCAGGACCCCTGAGCTGCACGATCAGCGTGAAATAGGCAAACAGATGCCACTGAAAGGAACTTCTCTCCTGGAAAAGAAGAGGTTAACTCCATATCTGGTACCAACTGAGTCCTGCTTTTGTGGTTATTGTATTTAATGGATGAAAAGAAGAAGACATTTGAAATCTGGGAAAGAAACACAAAGCAATTCAAGGGGGAAAAAAAAAGTCTAAATACATTGCCTCACTCTACAAAGCACATTGTTGATGTAGACATAATAAGATAGTCTCTATTGATTTAACTAAAAATAGTAGTGGTTATGATGGGAAAAGATGAAGGAAAGGAAGAAGGATGTAAAAAAGCTAAGTCATGAATGTTAGGAAATGCCTTGCTCCATTTTTGGTTACTGTAACAAAATGCAGGGGCTGGGCAATATTTTAGGAGAAGGAGGTTATTTTGGCTCATGTTTGTTGGAGCTGAAGTCCAAGATTAGAGAGCTGCATCTGGTTAGGACCAGAGTCTTCAGTGCTTACAGGAGAGTGGAAGGTAAGGGGCACATGCAGAGGCAAACGTGAGGAAGCCCACAGTCTGTCACATCTACTCTTGCAGTGACTATTCCAGCCCCTTGGTCTGAGCACTCACCCTTGTCTGCTCCTGGAGGTGGTGCCCAGGACCCAGTAATCTTTTCAAGGTGCCATCACTTTTCAATGCCATTCCATCGACAATTAAATTTCAATATGAATTTTAGTGGAGACAAACTATACCCACACCATCCCAGGAGGTAGGGAGATGATGTCTAAAATTAATAAATGAGCCAGGCGTGGTGGTGCACACCTGTAATCCCAGCACTCGGGAGGCTGAGGCAGGAGGATCGGTGCGAGTTCGAGACCAGCCTGGGCTACAAAAGTGAGCTCAAGGCCAACCTGAACTGCATAGCAAGACCCTGTCTCAAAAAGACAATAAATAAATAAATAAATAAATAAATAAATAAATAAAATTAATAAATGACTATAAGTGATTGCCTGGAAGAGATGGGTGTGGTCAGAGGCTGAAGTGGGATTTGCTTTACGATTATCAGTGTGCATCCTCTTAATAATCTTGATCGTATTTGTGCATCACTTTTACTGAAATTGCTCATGAAGAACAACTGATCCAGCCATTTACAAAGTGGAGTGTGCCTACCATGGAGTGGGACTGTAAGCAGGCCATATCCTGGGCTTGTAGGCTGTATCAGTCACTTTCCCATTACTGGGACAAAACATCTGACACCCACCATTTAAAGGAGGAGAGGCTTGTTTTGGCTCACAGTTTCACACTGAGCTCAGTTGACTCACAGCAGGACGGCAGAAGGACATCCCTGCGAGGCAAAGGGGCTCAATCCTTGGCAGCCAGAAAGAGAGACGCAGGGGCAGGCCTAAGAATATACCCTCTCTGCGCATGCCCCCGAGCGCCACCAACCAACCCCTCCTCTTAACAGCTCACTGAGCTCTGAACTCACCCATGAATGAGTCTACTAACGAGCCCAGCGCCCCCAATCCACCACCTTCTAAACACCTCTGTCTTTTAGGATATAGTTTGTATCTAAACTATAACCCAAGGAGAGGAGGCTCCTGCACTACCCATCATCCCTGCGCTGCCTTGGTGAGAGAGCTGCGGCCAGGCCCCCAGATGAGGTGCCAGCAACGCCTCTCCAGCAGACCATAGCTAGGGAAGGACATCTGGCAGAGGGGGCCGTTCTCTAGACATCTAGATCAGAACTCCTTGCTCCTCCTTCAGAGAAAGCAAGCTAGCCCTGACCGGGAAAGGCAAGGGAGATGTGCGCGGCTGCACAGACCTATGTATGGCTTTTTTTCACATAAAATTGTCTACTGCACATTTTTTTTTGTTGTTTTTACACAATGTGTATCTTTTGGAAGTCTGACCTTAGTAGTATCTGTTCTCGCTATGTGGATATATCATGCAAATGTCCAATCCAGTCTGGGCTGGTTCAGGGTGCAGGAACATGGATCTCACCCACTGGGCTGAATCCTGGTCCTGCCACTTTCCAGTGTGTGATGTGTGGGGCACCCAGCCTCAGTTTTCACCTTTGAGAGAGAGGTGGCCAGGGCTGGTGTGAGATTTAAATAAATGAATTCACTCAAGATGCTTCAAACAGGAGCTGTTGCTTAGGAAGCCTCGCGATAGCTGTTACTTAAAAAAAAAAAAAAAAAATTGCATCCTTATTTTAAATATAGAGCTTTGTTGTCCCAAAGCTCATTTAAATAAACATCAGTGTGCAAATTTTTGCAAAATTTAATCATACAGCGTCAAGGTCGTGGCTCAGTAGAGTACTTGATGCTTCATGCTCAAAAGCCGAAGAACTCCCAGGAACAAAAAAAGAAAAAAAAACCCAAAATTAATTATACAAATAATTCATATACATAAAAAGCTGATGGATATGAGAAGGAAAGCTAGTAGTCATGTTGCCCCCCAAAATAATCATAATATTTTTGGTCTACATATTTTAAATCTTTTTGCCATACACATATGTGCACAGCATGTATACCACGTATGCACACATGACACACAAACACATGCAATTCTTTACAACAATGAATTTTTGGAGGATGCTTTATATATTTTTCTCCTTATCCACTAAAAATAAGCCATGAACCCCTGTCAAGAAAAAGTCGAGTAATTTGTAGCAGCTGCCTGCCATTTATGTTTATTATTAAACATGTATCCTTATTTATTAATACCAGGCATCAATTACAAGCACATTCTATTTTTCCAGGTTGTGTGGGTGGAGATGGGTAAAAGCCTATGTAGCCTAGTTAGGTAGAAGAGAACAGCCTTTTGCATTTCTCTGTAATGCTCACAGGATAGTCTGGGTTGCGTGTGAGAATGAGTAAAATAGACCTGCCATGTACAAGTTTAGCCAGCTCTCTGGCTTCTGTCTCTTACTGGAGATAAATCTCTTGTGAGGAATTGGTCTCCTACTTTTGGCTTCCTGGCTGTTGGGCACACAGGTGTGAATACAGGTGCTCCAGAGACCAGCTGTGTGCACAGAACATCTGGCCATGAGATGCAGCAAACACCTGAGGTTCACGACACACCTGCAGGCCCGTGGTGTGGAGGCACCCAGCCCTCAGCATCCTGACTGGGTTTGGGCTCTTCAGACTGCAGCCAGCACTGGAGTGGGCCTCAGTGCTCTCGAAAAACACAATCATGGGCACAAAGTCAGCCAGCCGGACATTCTGATTCTTGGATCTGGGATGGAGCTGAGACTCTGGCTTCTCACTGGCTGGCAGGAGAGGCAATCCAAGGCCATGCAGGAGTTTCATAATCCACCTCTTCCGGCTTAGTTCACACCAGCTGGAACCAGGCTGCCTCAGGGGCTCCTCACTGAGCAGCCTGCCCCACAGTCATTGAGGTGGAGAGAAATCTCAGGAGGCTTCCTGGGATCCTTTCCTTCCATGGAGAATGTGGAGGGGATGGAGGCAGAAGTCTTTCTCGCCTTCCCCTGTGTCTAGGAATACATCCATGCTACTCCTTGACCCCAGGCGATGTGGGGTGCCCTGGGGGATTGACCCCTAGATCTCTGTACTGAACTAGATCCCCTGACCTCCCCTGCCCCATTTTGAGACAAGGTCTTGCTAAATTGCACTACATGGGCTTGAACTTGCACTCCTGCCTCAGCCTCCCAGAGTGTCAGAACTGCAGGTGTGCACCATCGTGTGCTCAATAAAGGGAGATTTTTCTCTCCTACCCTCCCTCATTTTAACTTCTAGCTCCAATGTGGGAAGCACAAACACAAGGACGCTGGTGTCTCATGTTCTGTGTGTCTCTTTTTCTCTTCTCTATTCTTTCTAAATCATCTTTATTCCCTCTGTAACGTGACTTGAGCTTCTCCACCATTAATGCCTTCTTCTGCAATAGACATTAAACTACCTTTTTTTTTTTCTTTTTTGCAGAACTGGGGATCTAACTCAGGACCTTGCACTTGCCAGGCAGACACTTGTGCCCCTGAGCTATCTCCCCGGCCCCTAAACCACCTTTCTCGGGCTATAATGGTCAGCTGGGTCTGAGAAGCATAATTTTGAAGACCTTAAAAATAAAGTTCAATGTTTTTGGATCTTCATTACATTGGCCTATTTGTCTATATTTCTTTACTCCATTTTTTTAAAAATTAATTCCGTGCTTCCTACTTTCAGGTTCAACAATTTTGTTACTTTTATTATATAGGAGAAGAAAGAAATATTTTTCTTTTATCCTGCTATGTTTTATCTGGGGATCTTGTAGCAAAAGACAGCTGAACAAAGAGAAGCTGACTGATGCATATGCCTCATAAGTAGAGACTGCTTCGGGGTAGGGTTAGGATTAGCCATCTTATAACAGGTGATGAAGAAACTGTATTCATGATACTTGCTGAAGATGGCAAGGGAGACCTTATTGAGGAGGAGCTAGGGAATGGGGGTGGCAGAAAGGGAGGGAGCACAAGGTCCAGTCTATTTATTTATTTATTTATTTATTTAGCAGGATCGAGGTTCAAACTCATGACCTTATACTTGCCAGCCAGGCACTTGTGCCACGGAGCTATCTTCCTGGCAAGGTCTAGTCTTAACAGGAGAACAAGTTGAAACTGAGGGCCAGGGAGCAGGGTGTTGTCAATGGGGAGAAAATTCCTAAGAGGAAATGTGGAAGCTAATGGGATTCTTGCTAGATCAACTGGAGAAGATTCTTTCATCATTTCATTGTGGTATAGTTGACACAAAATATGTGCATATTTTATGTGTGCAACTCAGAGAGTTTGTGGGTAAGCATAGCTCTGAGGATCACCTGTCGAAAGTATAAATGATCCATTACCTGTCCAAGTTTCTTTTATGATTATTTGTGTGTGTGTGTGTGTGTGTGTGTGTGTGTGTGTGTGTGTAATTCTCAATGGTATTCTTACTGGGCTCCTTGAACAAAAGATTTTAAGTCTGAAATACAGTTATAGGTAATATGTAGTATACTACACTACAGAACTTACATTTTTTTTTTTTTTTTTTTTTTTTTTTTTTTTTTTTTTTTTTTTTTTTTTTTTTTTTTTTTTTTTTTTTTTTTTTTTTTTTTTTTTTTTTTTTTTTTTTTTTTTTTTTTTTTTTTTTTTTTTTTTTTTTTTTTTTTTTGGTACCAGAGATCAAACTCTGGACCCTGTGCTTGCCAGGCAAGTTGTAGAATTTATTTATCTTACATGACTGAAGCTGCTCACTCTTTGATCCTCACCTCTCCATTTCTCCTAACCCTTGCACCCCTGGAAAAACACTTCAGATTTCACATGTAAGTGAGATCAAATAGTACTTGAGTTTCTGTGTCGGTCTTATTTTATCATAATGTCCTTCATGTCCATCCATGTTGCTGCAAATAGATGGGATTCCTTTCTTTTCAGAGCTTGAATAATATTCCACTGTGTATAAATAGCTATTTTGACTCACCTCTAGATATTACCCCCAGAGCTTTATGCATTCATAGGGACAACTGTGTCATGGGCATGTGTTACAGGATTACTCCACTGACTGGTCTAGCATAGTTCTGGGTGTGGATAACAGATTGTGAAGAGGGAAGGGCCACCAACCAATAGGCTTGTAGCCGGGATGAAATGAAGGGAAAGAAGGAGAACTAGCTGTCACTTGCCTGCCACACTGTGGATCTTTCTCATTTGCCAGGCCACTATGTCATGGAGCCAGCTGATTATGAACTGAAAACTCTATAAACTATGAGCTACAACAAAATTTTCCTCCTTTAACTTGTGGGTGTCAGATATTTTGTTTCAGCAACTAAGTAAGTAACTAAGACAATAGCATATTTCCTTTATCTGCCTGTCCACTGATGGATATTTAGTCTGTTTCTATATGTTGATTATTCTTAATAATAATAATAATAATAATAATAATAATGAACATGGAAGTTCAGGCAGCTCTTTGAGATACTGAGCTCATTTCCTTTGGAGACATATGCAGATATGGGACTGCTGGATCCCATGATAGTTCTGGTTTTAATTTTTGACAAACTTCCAGACTCCTTTCTGTAATGGCTGGACCAATTTACATCCTACCAAGAGAACACAAGGATTTCCTTTTCCCCACATCTTTCTAACACGTGTTATCTTTTCTTGCTGACCCAGCAGGATACTTGCTTCCTGCAGGCAGACCAGCATGATAAGATACTGGGTGTGGAAGGGAGACATTTGATCAGATACTAACAGTATACAGATGCCAAGGATGAGGTATGTTCACTTGGCTTGATCCTGGTCCAAACTGAAATAAGCTAAACATAGACCTCAGTGAGTGAGTCTAGTCAAACAGGAGGAAAACAGGAGCATGACTCAGGTTTGGTCAAAGAGTCTTGTAATAGGTAGAGCCAGGATTTGGGAACTCTTGATTAAAAAGACTGCTCCTGCTGCTTTTCACCTCATTAACTTCCTAATAACCTAACCCAGCTCATTCTGTAAGACTGGACCTTTTCAGACCCTTCTGAGGATATTACTGCAGGTTTTTGCTGCTGGAGGAAGTATAATTGCATGTGTATAACTGAGGGTGCTACAGTTTTGCACACAAATTTCCAGTCCCCAAGAACAGCTCCCTCTCTCCTGCTTCCACCCATGCACTTATGCACAGGGTCCTTCCATTGCACTGTAGTCCTCACTTCAGCTTTCAACCCCATCTAATTCTGCCCTGAACTCTGCCTGCTGCAACCTTTTGCACTAGTACTTTCTTTTAAAAGCATGTGGAAGGGAGCTGGGGCGATGGCTCCGAGGCACAAGTACCTGCTGGGCAAGTGCAAGGTCATGAGTTTGAACCCCGGTCCCACAAAAAAAAAAAAAAAAGCATGTGGAGTTTTTTTTTTTCATTACTATTAATAAGAAATAACAATGCCACAGTTTCAAAACATGTTAGTAATACATTCCCAATAATTGATACAATGCATATTATTCTCCTTGTAATAGTTATTTAGAGCACAGGATGCAGACATGATACTTTTTCTAATCATTATTGATACAAAAACTTCTCACTGAACTAAGAGAACGTAGCTGTATACATAGTCCAACATTCCATAATGTAGTGGGTTATTAAGCATGTGTTATTATAATTTATAATTTTTATTGATTTCCTAGTTTGTATACTGTCTCAGTTACTCTTCTTTCTTTTCTGGGACAAATACCCAACATCCAAAATGAAGGAAGGAAACGATTATTTAGCGCAGTTACTGGAGGTTTCAGTCCATACTCAGCTAGCTCCAAGGCAGAATGGCACATGGCAGAGAGGAACCTTTCATGGCAGTGGCAAAGAGCAAGAGCAAAAGGGAGTGGCAGCAGCTCATGCAGCCAGCAAGCCTCTCTTTCCTTACATTGTAATGCACATTACCTACCCCAGGGCAGGTGCATCATCCACGCCCACTATAATCAATCACAAACTCCAGAAACTGTCCCATGAGGCTTTGGGAGGACAACTAGACACAAACCATAACACATAGCTACTCTGTGTACATTATGCACCACTGAAAAGCTACCCAGGTGTGTATGCACTATAAAAGTTAAGTCTCTTTTCATCCTACAGTAACAGAATTCCTTCCTTTCTGTGAAAGTAACTACCATGATCAGTTTCCTCAGTGTCTTCCCAAAGATGGTCCTGAATATATAAATATTTATGTATGTATTATATACACATACTCTTGAGCTATTTCTAGCATAGTGCACAAGCTCTTGTGTTGGGAGCTGCAGGAAGCCAGGAATTTGATCAAGTGTATGTAGGTGGGACTGGACCTCCATGTGTGGAGCAGAAAGCTACCCCAGTGCTGAGAAAAACATCCTGTTGAGAAAAATATCCTGTCTGGTTCAGGCCAGCTATTGATTGGTGGGTAGCCTGGTGTCATGGGATGCAAACTTTTTAGAAGTATAAATAAAGGATCGTTTCTGTGTGTGTTGAGTTAGTCTTGCCCATCAGGCAGGCTGACGACCACGTAGCCCAACTTTTCCACAGAAACTTTCTCATTCCTACCCCCATGTCTCCCTGGTGTTGAACCATTCACAGTAAGATCAGTGGATCCCTACATTTACAGATCCCTACATTCTTGCCCTGTGTATGTTCTTTTCCCTTTACACCTTGACTTGGAGAGAGCGTCACTTCAGCATAAAGAGAGCTGTTATCTGGGCATGGCAGTGCATGCTTATAATCCCAGCACTCTGGGAGGCTGAGGGAGAAGGATTACTGTAAATTCACGGATGCAGAACCTAATGACTTAGTAAGACCTGACAATAAATTAAAACTTGGGGGAGGCTAGGGAGGTAGCTCAGTGTGAAGGCCCTAGGTTCAGTTTTGAGAGAATGAGTGGGGTGGAGAGATTCTTGTTAGTGGCATTACATTGCTTTGGCTTTGACTCCTGGAAAACAGTCACTGGCAACTCTGGGATACCCCTCTCTCAACCTATCTTTTGCTTCCCATCATGAAGCTTCCTGAGTTGGACACCTCCTGCTCTGAGCTTTCTGGGGACTGGCACAGTCCTTGCTGCTCTCCCTACCCTTCCTGCCCATGGTGGAGGAGGGGATATATGCCCTGCTAGTCACAGAACTTTGATTTCTCCCTCAGAACAGCTGAGCTGAGACTGAAAATGGCTCTTTCTGGAAGGAATTGGTGGATCTTCCACAATGATGCACTCAACCCTGGGGAGGAACACAGTCTCAGCAAACCTTCTCAGCCACAACAGATAGGTGGTGTGGTCCCTCCAGGGCAAGTATGGCAAGGTCACAGCAATCCTTCCACTACTCTGTACTGACATCAACAAGGGCTCACATTACATAGGAGCAGGCAGCCCCAGGCCCAAGGCTGTACAACACCCCTAATTCCACACCACTCAAGCAGGAGCCCCAACTACAGTGCTACCACACTATCACTTCCTCAAAGTTAGTTCTTTCTCCTCACTTCAAGTAATATTTTTCAAGTATTTACTTATATTTTGGTTGCATTCTAGGTACCAAAACAACTGTATACATAAAGTCAGGGCTCTGTTTCTCAGCATAGCATGCTGTTTGTTTCTTTTGTAATCTTTCTACTCATGTGCTCTAAAATCTCTCGTTGGTTGCTTTAGTGCAATACTTCCACTGGAGAGTAGCTTTTCTTTTTTGAGGGAAATGATAGAAATCTTTGTACAACTTTCCTGTTTACTTTCCACTTCTGCTCTTTTCCTCAGAGATTCCTCCAGGTCTGAGTTGTTAAACCAAGCCTCCTGGCTTCATGTCATTGAGAGATGACAGGCTGGTGACAGAAACCTTGCACTGAAGTTGCTCTGGAAGAAACTGCCCTCATATGTGTTCTCTTTGCCTTCAATAGTTATGGACTTCAGAGCCAGAGTGTGCTGCTGCACAGCTGTGATCCCAGCACTCCAAAAGCTGAGTCAGGAGGATCACCAGGAGTTGCAGACCAGCTGGTCCTGCATAGTGAATTCAAGGCCAACCTGAACTATATTTTATTTATTTATTTATTTATTTATTTATTTATTTATTTATTTATTTTTTTGTCTTTTTGAGACAGGGTTTCGCTATGCAGTTGAGGCTGGCCTTGAGCTCACTGTTGTAGCCCAGGCTGGTCTCGAACTCACACCAATCCTCCTGCCTCAGCCTCCCGAGTGCTGGGATTACAGGCGTGAGCCACCACGCCTGGCTTCAACCTGAACTATATACCAAGACCATTTCAATAAACCAAACCAAAACAATACCAAAAAATAGTTTATAGACTTCATATGTGGGCACAGGGTTGTAGAGAAGAAAATGCATTTGGAAGCTCCCTACAGAAAGTGTGGCCATGAACGGGAGTTTGTGTGAAAAATACAAAGGATATTTGAAAAATAAAGTGAATGTAGTGAATGTCTCAAACATTATTATAATAAAAAACACAATGCCATTAATGCTGTTCAAAATACACAGCCTGCTCCCCTCGCCCACCCCCAGTTTACACATACTTATTCCATCATTCTGGCTGCTTCCTGAAACAGTTCTGGAACTTATTCTGTGTGTGTCTTTATAACATATGATCAAAAAAATGCATGTTGCTGCCATGTGCCATTCAACAGAAAGACAGGCTCCCAAGAACATGAGAGCAGGTCCACCTTATTCATTGGATTTGGTATGTGCAACCTCTGGCTCTTCCTCAAAGTCCAAATGATTACGAAAGGTTTTTGAATTACATTTTGAATCAGTTCAAAGCTAAGCATGACAGTGCAGCTCAAGGAACTCATGAAAGAGGATTACAGATTGTTTCAGGAAGTGGCAAGAATGATGAGTTAAATGCGTTAAGTGTGAAGAGGAGAATGTTGTGTCATCTCCCGCCCTTTTGGCATCAACCCTCAGGAACACAGATACTGACTTAGACCTCAAAGGAGAAGGCATGGAAGCATTGTCAGTGGAGCCGGTCACTCGCTGTAAGACAGACTTTCCTCAATACTTCGCAACAGGCTCTTCTTCTGTAATCTTTCTACTCACATGCTCTAAAATCTGCCCGTTGGCTGCTTTAGTGCAATACTTCCACTGGAGAGTAGCCTTTCTTTTTTGAGGGAAATGATAGGCTCAGGAGAAATTTTATTGCCAAGGACCAGGAGAAATTTTATTGCCAAGGACTAGGGTGAGGCTCAGAGGATGGAAAGTTATCAAGAGAAAACATCAAAGATAAGGAAAGATTCCAGCTCAGCTGACCCAATAGGATTCTTTCCAAAGGCCAAAGCAAACAGGCATCACCTGTAGGATGAAGCAGGCCACAGATCAGAGACAGCCTGATCAGACATGGAGACAGTGGGACTGTAGCCCAGCCCACTTAGCAGGGTGCCTGCTAAAACTGGGCCATTTATAGATCAACACAATGGCCCAAAAGCCAGGCCCAGTAGAGAAAGACTTTAAGGAAACTCAAGAGCTTAGCCAAGGGGAAAATCCTAGTTATCAAGAACCAAGCTGTAGGTATGGTAAAGAAACATCAAAGAAACTTATGCACCCTCCCAACTTCAACCAACGTTCCTCTTGATTGACCACGGCAGAGAGATGGATTCTCATACAGTTCTAGGTTCTGTTGTGTTGAATTTTGCTTTAGAATTTTTTCTAAATCCTCAGCATGACACCAGCACCTAATTAAACACTGTTGAGAAATAGATTTTAATATTTATTTTTCATAGCTCTGCTGCTAGCCACAGTCATGGTTATCTATAGGTGGTGATTTATAAGCAGTCAGTCATTCTCTGGTTCTACGTGGGAAATCTTTCACTGTGAAACTTCAGCATAGGCTGGGGTGGGGCTGGGTGTGGTAGAGTGTACCCCTGTAACTCCTTAGCTAGAAAGGTGTTTCCTGCCCTGATTGTAGGGGAGTCACAACCATAGGGGCATTGGGTGGAAGATCTTGCAGGTGACCCCACAAATTCTGTGTCACTCTGAATTCTCTCCACAGCTTACTGGCCATCAAAGGGCTTTTTCTTTTTAAAAAAAAATATTTTGTTTGTTTATTTGTTTCTTTATTTGGTGCAGAGTCTCACTACAGTTACTTCCAAGTGTCTTTGTTTGGGCCTTTATTTGCCATGCTAGACAGTGTCCTCTAGTGTCTTATAATTTTTTTGAAACAAGGTCTCACTGTATAGTTCAGGCTGGCCTTGAACTCATGGTAATCTTCCTGCCTCAGCCTCCCAACTGCTGGGATTATAGGCCTGGGCCATCATGACTGGCTATAATTTTGGTTTTCTGTTCATTGTTAATTGAGAGGGAAAACTAATATAGTTTACAAGACAATTTGAATTATATTATGAATTTATTTTCCATTTAAGCAAACAGGAAATATTCATGAAATTTAACTAGATATTAGACCATGAAACTCTTAAGAAACTCTTAAAAAATTCTAAAGAATAGAGTTATGCAAACAAAGTTCTCTGATTATAGTGCAACAAAACTATACATTAGAGTAGACATTTTTAAGTATAAAAATTCTATATCCCCAGCCCTTTCTGCACTTTATTTATTTATTTATTTATTTATTTATTTATTTATTTTACATGTATTTAGTACAGAGTCTACAGGGTCTCACTACACAGCTTGGACTTATAGCGATTCTCCTATTTTCAGTCTTTCAAGTGCTGGGATTACAGGCACATGCCACCTTACCCAGTCTCATTTGCTATCTCAGCATGCCCCTGGGCAGGGCTGGCACAGCACACCCAGGGTTAAACCCTTCTCCCTACTTCCAGTCTCTGCACCTGCCTAAGCAGACGCTTTAATCTGCTGCGCTATCTGGCAGGTCTGTATTTTTTATTTTATGACAAGTTCTCGTGAAATTGCTAAATAGCCCAGGCTTGGCTTAAACTCATGATTTCCTTGTCTCAGCTTCCCAGTTTTGAGACAGAAAAGTAACTCATAGAAAGGAAAAAACAATCTTTTTATGATAATTTAAAGATATCCTATGTGGCAAATCTCTGGATTAAAAGGAAAATAAAATGACAAATTTCTTTAGCCTAATGCAGAATAAAGATAAGACATATAAGCTGAGTGTGGTGGTACACTGAGTAGAATTCCAAGTACCAGCAACCCAGGCCAAACCAAACCAGGGTATGTGATCTGTGGCATCACTAAAGCAATTGTCATAAGGAAAATTACCTTAGGTAATCAGGCACAATAAAAACAGAAACATAAATGCAATAGTACTTAACACTCAGAATAGACCATGGAGAAAAGGAAGCGCCAAAGCTGGGAGCAGGCCAGTGCTGAGAGCTTGGTGCCCAGGCAGCTGTAGGAAGGAGGTGGCAGCTGCAAGGGCCAGGGCCTTGGGGAGGTCTTTGCTCATTTGGGGTCCACCCTGGCTGGTAACTTTGGAACCCCAGTCTCTGCCTTTTTCTCCCTGGCTATGAACGCTCCTCCCACAGTGCTCCTCAACACCCAGTGCTGCTGCCCCTGGCCCCAAAGCAATGGGGACAACCTCAGAACTGTGAACTCAGGTAACAGTTTTTTTTTTTTTTTTTTTTTTTTTTTTTTTTTTTTAATAAAATATTATTCTCTCACACCACCCCTCAAAGCGTGGAGTGGATTTTCATCTATTCAAATCCACCCCGGACAATTCCACCTTTAAATAAAAAACAACAAAAAAAAAAAAAAAAAAAAAAAAAAAAAAAAAAAAAAAAAAAAAAAAAAAAAAAAAAAAAAAAAAAAAAAAAAAACAGCCAGGGACATAGTGCAGTGTGAAGGCCTTAAATTCAACCCAAAGTGCCAAACAAACAAACAAACAAAACAAAAAAAACTGAACAACAAAACAACAACAACAAGACCCTATCTGACTCTGTTTCCTTTTTGGAATCCTCATGGCCAAGGTTGAGGTTTTCTCTGCCATTCACAGAAGACCAGACCTCAGTTCGTCCATTTGCTGATGGTGAGAGTGTTTACTACTGTTGCTGGACTCTAGGTGCTAGAAGGCATCTGGGCATTCTTGAGCCGACAGTCAGGTTGACAGAGAAGCTTGCTCTCTGGAAACTAGGGAGTCTAGAAGTCCCAGAACCTTGCTTTGGGCAGAACTAAAGATTTCCTGTAGGACATGTCCCATAGACCCTAGTAACGCCATGCATCTGGAGTAGCTCCTGGCACATGATGGTGTGCACTAGTGCTAACAATCCCTGTCAAGAGGTTTTCTCTTGTGTCAAAGAAGAATTATTAACCAAAGGAAATTTAGGTTGCAGATGGAATGAAGGCTGTTGCTAATTAGTGACCCTGAAATAGGGATGTTATTCTGGATTACTGAATTGGACCCGATAGAATCACAAGGTCCTTGAATCAGAAACTGAGACAAGAATGAGGTCAGAGGGATGAAGTGTGAGAAGGACCTACACTACTCTTTTGACTTTGAAGGTGAAGGGATGTGCAAGAGCTGAGGCTCGTGGGTGGGCTCTGGGAGCTGAGGAGGGTGAGGAAACCAGTTCTGCCCCAGGAGACAGCCCTGCTAGTGCCCTAATGCTAGCCCAATTGGACATATTTTGGATTTCTGCCTACCAGTTATAAAATAGTAAATTTGGATTGTTGGGGGTGGGGTAAAGGCTCCCAATGTACACTAACTCAAAACAGAACCTATTAGGACTATCTACAAAGTTAAGGAAAATTCTCGGAAAAATGTAATTTTACTAAGTATTTGTGTATATTAGAATTGTGAGAAGAGTTTTTTCTTAATTTTTCTCATTACGTTTTCAATGAGATGTCAGACTTCTCAGTTTAAACTGTTGTAACAAATCACTAGAAACCGGCACCTTAGACTGCACACAGTCTCTGCACTGCAGTTCTGGAGGTGGAGACTTGACTCAGCATCTGTCAGTATCCACTGCCTGTTTGCCAACAGCTGTATGTTTATATTCTTGGTAGAGAAGAGAGGTGGCGGTCTGTGTCACTTCCTCTTCTTATAAGATCGGTAGTCCCACAAAAAAAAAAAAAAAAAAAGCCGGGCGTGGTGGCGCACGCCTGTAATCCCAGCACTCGGGAGGCTGAGGCAGGAGGATCGGTGAGAGTTCGAGACCAGCCTGGGCTACAAAAGTGAGCTCAGGACCAGCCTGAGCTGCATAGCGAGACCCTGTCTCAAAAAGACAAAAAAAAAAAAAAAAAAAAAAAAAAAGATCGGTAGTCCCACATGAGGACCATACTCTCACCTCCTTCTCCAACCCTAATTACTTTCTGAAGGCCCTCCCCTCCAAACAGCAGTACAGTGGGCATTAGGATTTGAACACTGGATACTTAGGGGACACAAATGCTTATTGTGTAACACATATAGCCTTCTCTCAATCTAGCAACAGATTCACCATAAAAACCTATAAATAAGCTTCCTGACTCTTCTTTACACTCAAGGCTATTCAACCCATGAAAACATCTAAGCCAGACTCTTCTCTTCCCCTGCACTGCAGCCCCTATCAGCTGTTCTATGCACATTCTGGGCTCTGATGTCTGAACAAAGACTTGCAGGTTGCAACTCTGCAAGTCTCTATGCTCTGCCTCCATGGGACTTATTCACACACAGACACACACACACACACACACACACACACACACACACACACACATGGAGGGCAGTCAAGCCATGTACATTCCTACCGTGGCATTTTGTACCATCTGCCATGCTTGGACTTCTGCTCTTCTCTCCCATATTTGGGGCTGGGATCCCACCCCAGCTTCCTCAGCTGTTATCTTGCCTGCCTAGCCTATATAGAAGTGTGCCAAAGTTTTGATATTTGTGCACATGACACCATGTTCCCTCAATTGTGTCCCATCAATCATTTGTGTCCAATCAGTCCTTCAGGAAGCCAGAGGGTTCTTGCCATCAGGTTTAGAAGAATGCTGAAGAGGTATTCTATATATGGTAGTTATTAGAGTCTGACCCCCCTAGAGCTATGGCATCCTCTTATTAGAAATGCACATTCCTGGGCCTCACCCAGGCCTACTGAATTAGGAATTCTGGGTGTGGGAGCCAGCAGCCCACTGTACCAAACCTTCCAGGGGATTCTGAGGCATGCTAGAGTTTGTGAAGCATGGCTTAGCTTGTTCTGCCTTCCCATCCTTAACTTTAGAGATACATAGCCTTCAGACCCTCACGGGACAGATGTATGTGTTTATATATTATATATTAAAACTTTTCTATGTATAATTTAACTGGTACGCTAAATGGTTTCTCTCTCTCTCTCTCTTTTTTGTATTTTTTTTAGTATAGGTTCTACAGGGGCTACAGGATCTCACTACACAGATCAGACTCATAGTGATCTTCCTGTTTTCAGCCTGCCAAGTGCAGGGATTATAGACACGAGCCACCATGGACAGTTTCAATCATCCTCTCAGCAAGCCCTGTGGGAGGGGCCAGCATGGCACAGTTAAATGTTTTCTTTGAGTCTGTGTTTATCTATGGCTGCTAAAGTAATGGCCACAATTATTTACTGTGCCCCACAATCCAGTGTTTGTGAGTATGTGGGAAAATCCTATTATGTAACTTCCAACCAATAACAACTCTATCTCTCCAACTTATTTTATCTAACTTGCATGCACACTAAGGCAATACTGTCTTTACTGTAAATCACCCAGACTAATGTCTTAGTCACTTTCTTGTCACTAAGACACAATACCTGATCCTCACAACTCTAAGGAGAACAGGCTTATTTTGGCTCACAGTCTCTAGAGGTTTCAGTCTATAGTTGGGTGGCTCCAAGCCAGATGGCTTGGCAGAGCAGCACGCAGAGGAGAAACAGTCCATGGTATGGTAGCAGATAACAGAGATCCACAGAGGACCCTTCCAGGCCATGCCCCCAGTGTCTTACCTTCTCAAACCAGGCCTTACCTCCCAATATTTAGCTATAAACTCATCAGTGGACCAACCCATGGCTGAGCTCACACTCCCATGGTCCAGTCACTTCCCCAAAGCTCCACCTGTGACCACATAAGTCTTTGGGGGCCAACTAGGTACTAGACAAGACAGGCCCTATGACATTCTCCATACTATTCAACCCCCCCTCCCTCTTCTCCTTTCCTGTTTTGCTTTTCTCACAAAAGCTCCAATAACAGCTCTGGCCAGTACTTCCTTCACACCCGATTCTGCCTCCTGACCAAATCTGGTACTTTTCCGGGGCTCTAAATGACATGGCATGGTACCAGCTCTCAGGAAATGCAAGTATTGCATTTTTTTCCATGCACTGACCTCTTTGTGCCATCACAGTTATCTTATAAATTAAAATCCCATGGGCACATATTGAAGCAAATGACTATAGAAATAGTATCAAGGTGACATAATGACCACCAAGAAATTGAGGAAATTGAAACAAAAGACAAGATGGGAAGAGGGAAAATTAGATGAAACCAGGAAATATTCCTATGTAACTATATCCAGTAGGGCCTGTAGGAGAAAAAGCACTTAATAACTATCAGAGAGAGAGAGAGAGAGAGAGAGAGAGAGAGAGAGAGAGAGAGAGAGACAGAGAGAGAGAGACAGAGAGAGAGAGAGACAGAAAGAGAGAGAGATTGCTCAGTTTGAACATTCAGGGAATCTCAAAATAGTAACCAAGCAGTGTAGCAACGCTTAGCTCTTCCTCAACTTGGGAAACAAGTGTTGTCTCTTTCCCAGATCCTCATGAGGAGACTGTTGAAAATGGAGCACCTTGCCCTACTCCCAAGGCTGTGCTATGGGAAGTTATTTCTTTACTATCCCTCAACTTACCCCATGGCACAAACCCCAAGGCACATTTCAGGAATGGCATCTCTTGAATAATGTGCTATGTTCAATCTGATGTTTGCTTTTCAAATGATCTCACTTGACTGAAAGGGAAATGGTAGAGCATGCAGGCCTATCGTTTCTCCACATTTTAAGCATCCACATTACCATCCAAGAATTTCAATCTTCATATTTATGAGTTGATGTTAAAAATGACCTGCTACTTTCTAAATAGAAGAGTACTTTAGTAATGGAAATCTGATTTCACAGATCAAGCTCTCCCTTCTCCTTCTCCTTTGAGTAGCACTCATATGGAGATTGACAAGATGAGTACTTTTCAATAAGGTCTCTTTAAATGTTATTTTTATTGCAGTTGAGCTGTTGGGGAGCTGGCAAGGATTTCAGGGAGCAGCGAGGTAGTCTACTGTCTGATAAGGGCAGCTCTGATCAGCAGGACAGACCAGAAGGCTTTTAGGATGAGACCTCTCAAAATCTAATCTAATACCGGCATGGTATCGCAGGACTGTAATACCAACTCTGGTAGGGTGAGGCAAGAGGATTGCATGCTCCAACCCAGGGTGGGCAGATTAATGAGACCCTGCCTCAAAGTGGCAGTAGAATGCCTCTGGTTTAAAAACAAAAACAGAAAACCAATCCAGCTGTCTCAGAAGAAGGAACAGATGGGTCATGTAAGTCTCAAAGAAAAGGAGAGCGTGGTTCCTTGCCAAAGGTACCCAGATCGAAGGAGATGCAGGACAGCTGTACGTCTCAGTTCTGGGAGCTGGCCCTTCCCTCGGCCTGAGCCAGATCTAGGGTTGTGGTGTGCAAGGTAGGGATGCGGTTCAGGCACGGCAGGGAGAGGCAAGCGCACCATCTCAGGGATCTCCGGCCAATCCCAGGGCCCAGGTCACTCCTAAGTTTTAAGCTTGGACGTGGAGCTGATAATAGGTTTGACCGCTGTCAAGCTGTAAATATTAGTCCCAAGTCCATGTGGGGCGGACGTGGTCAGCCACCAGTGTAGGGTCTGAGCACTGCCCGCCCACAAACACCTGAGTCAGGGGCAGGCAGGCAAGGTCAGCGAGCGGGGCGGGGTAGTGGGCGTGGCCTTGGAAAGCCGGCTCGGGAAAGGGACGGAGGGCGCCGCGGACCAAGGCTGAAGTCAGGCGGAGGGGGCGGGGGTGGGAGTTGGGGGCGGGGCTAAGCCCTAGAGGCTTGCGCTTGCGCAGGCGACCGGGGGGCGGGGCTGCGCGCGCGCGGTGCGCGGGCCCCAGGGCGGAGTCCGGGCGTGCAGCCGGGCGAGGGAGGGGGCGCGGTGGCTGAGAAGTCCAGCGCTCCCTCAGGTCGCGGGCGCGATGCTGGCTGCTGCTGCAGCTCGGGTTACGGGGCCCACGGGAATGTGACGGGCCGTCGCGGCGCCTTCAGTTTCGGGCCCCGCAGGTCGCTGAGTGAGCGGCAGCCGGGCCGCCGCCGAGGAGGCAGCGCGACCCGCGCACGGTGAGAGCCCGGGTCGGGGGCGAGGCGGGGCGTCGCGGGCGACGGGGAGGGGCGGGGCGGGGCGGGGCGGGCGTCTAGGTCCCAGGTACCCGGGTACCCGCGGACCCCGGTGTCCCAGTAGCCCGAGCCGCTGCAGTCCTTCCGCGCCCTGCCATCGCCGCCGCTGCGGGGATGTCAGGCGAGGCTGGGCCGCCTGACGTGGGAGGCCGAGCTGGGTTGCCGGGTTAGGTGATGGGGAAAGTCCCGTGTCTCCCCGGGAGTGGGGTGCTTTAAAGCACTGGGTCAAAACAAAGACACGCCCTGAAACGCACTGAGACTAAACTTTGGTGGATCACACCATTGCTGTAGGTTCAGATGCTTCCTTGTCTCTCGACATCTATTTTTATACATTAAAACGTTTTTATTATTAGTTGCGTATTACTACAGTACATAATGATTATACATCCCGTGGGGAGTTGGTACCTGTATATAACTCATCTTAATTGTTTTTCTATCCGCTTCCCCTTCCCTTCCCCCTTCTCCATCCCTGTTTTCATACATTTTGAAAAATTCACCTACTTTCTTGATAAAGTAAAAGGAGGGATGACTTGACTGAGATGTTCCTTGGTGACTAAGCTTGAGTTCGAATTTTAATAATTGCCAATTCATCTTTGGGGTCACACAGCCAGTTAGGCTTGTTGTTCTTAGACTAGGCCTTAGCAGCATAGAAATTACTGATGCCAGCACTGTTGCGGGGGGGGGGGGGGGG